>JAOWBL010004376.1:0-24725 GCA_028564865.1 Zenarchopterus dispar | reverse complement strand
GATGTGGCATTTCACTGTTATTCAGACACAGCCCTTATTTATGTTAACCATTAAACAGTGAGTGCACTGGGTCCCCAGTAACAGTTTTGTCCTAATAAATGAGAATTTAAAATAAAGTGTCTTAAGGAGAACGCACATTTAGGTATAGATTATAAAATGGTTATGACTCCATGTTATGGGAGGAAAAAGAGAAAGAAAAAAGTGTGGAAAAAGTCATCAATTTTGAAGTTATTTTAGTTTGTACATGCAATTTTATGTCATTAATTATAGAATGATAAAAACAGTAAAACAAATAATCCAAATGGCTATAGAATAAACAATAAAGCATTATCAGTTATACAAAAGTTATCCACATAAGCTTGAAATAATGATGCACTTTATTTTTATTATTTAAAACATAACACATTGCAGTTTACAATATATCAGCGAGATCTAGTTCAAGATATTCTAAATGTTAAAGAGAACAAAGGTTAGTGTGGCCATAGTAGAGGAGAACGGAAATGAATATACCAGAGTGATATATGAGGTGCAATGTCAGTATTTTTTAATTAAAAACTACTCTATTTTGGGTACATCTACAGAAATACGTTATAACAGAAGAGCTATGGTCAGGTGCCAGAATCATCAGAACAAGGAAATATCTTACAAGTAAAGACTCATAAGTTATATATCCAATCAGAATCAGATGTCATATGAAAGAGGAAGGGTCAGTACCATCACACATTTGCAGCTTGACGTGTGATGTTATACCAGAGAAGCGTTCCTGCAGGGGAAGCAGGTAACCTAAAGCCTCACCATGAGCCACCGGGCCAAAATAATGATAGGGCCGGATGTTGAAGATCTTCACACAGTACACTAGAGGAGACAGAAACAAAATCTATTCATAATGCTTTCTATTACAAGCTGCTAATGGAAAAGTTCACTGATTGGTCTCTTTGAACAAAGGTTCGTGGATATCAAATACATTCTGCTGGCTCTCTCATATTCATTCGGAGAGTTAATTCAAAGACAGACATTCAAAACAGTGACTGTTAAATACAAGATGGAGAGATAAAAGCGTTGGTCATTTTAAATCTCAAAATAGACTAACATAGGGTCAAGACATTACATCCATAACATCATCAACCTGTTGCTACCCTACAGATAAAAACACCCACGCTGCCAAGAAGCAAACAACCTAAAAGTAGGCTACAGCCCACAGTAAACTTCCCACCATCATTAAGTCCCACAGGCACTTAATGATCAGTGTCTCAGCATTAATGTTGGTATCGTGCTGAGGTAATGTGTCTCTGTGATGTCTAATCATGTCTGTGCTTCACCCGGAGATGAAAGGAGCTGACAGTACACGTATTCTTCTCATAATGCAGTTCAATTAGGGGTATGAGCAGAAAGAGGACTAATGATGTTTACCCATCATCTGTGCACCTTATCAGCTCAGGATGGTCTCAAAACACATTCATCTGCTTGAGCACATACGTGCACACAGATATGCATTGCATGGGCTTTTTTTGGCACAAACACAGCACCTTTGTTTTGTAATGAGGGCCCATGAGTGGATGAGGGAAGATGGGACCTGATGTTAGAGACAACCAGGAGTTCAGTGGACTTTAAATACACCTGGCCTAATCCTCTCTACATCACCAGTTTTGATCTCCATATAATGCCTCTATCACAGTACCCTCTCCTTTACCCTAGCCGTGGGCTAGATTACAGGAATTTACATGCAGCTGTAAGGCTAAAGTGGCTAATTAAACACACTTTCCCTTAACTGTTGTAGTGACTATCTCACAGGAGTTGTTTTGGAATTCCCTGGAAAACAGAACGGATGTGTCTAGCGATTTTTTGCCTCACTAACAACATGGATAAACTAATAATTGGCACAGCACTTGATTGGTCCCACACTTTTATGTGGAGCAAAATACTTCGACAACAACTGTGAATTTCCATGGATAATTGCTCTCAGTGCACTCATTCTCTGGTACTGAACTGACATTTTGTCTTTTCTTACCATCACTGAGAAGTTTGACCCCATCGTACTGATGACCAGCCGGGTCTTTTCGACTCACTGGACCTGCCAATGATCCTGAGAATGGAGCGTTGATCACACCGTAGTCATCACACACCAGGTCCACTGCTTTATGGAGGCCATTATCTCTGTATAAGGAACGACATGGAGATTTGGGCTTCACACACCAATCTGACTGTACCGAAACGCATTTTTCCATCTACAATAATCAACACTAGCTGACCAATGCTTTATTTGTTTTTAGCAACCTACCAAGCTGTTCATCGGGACACACCTAAGGCATTTGCTGTCTCAAGTTTATGAAGTTTTTTTTTTTTTTTAGGCAAATAATGGCTTTCTTCACTTCTACTGAGATCACTTTGGACTTCATATTAGTCACTGCCAAATGCCAACTTGTCAACCCTTTTAAAATTAAAGCTGACCAAAAGACTACCCAGAGAACATCAACTGCAATGACTTAGAGTGATCTCAGTGAGAGTGATCACTGATTTTATCTAAAACTGCGAAATGCCATCTCCTCAAATGAGGTAAAAGCGCATTATCAATTTTGTCTTTGATGTGGCACTGTTGTCTTGATAGGCGATGCCCAGATACCAGGTTTGATCACACAGAGAGACATCACAGAGACCACACATATTAGTTCTCCACAGTATGAAATGAGAAATGTTGCCTTATCAGCACCCACTTTGTGGGGCTGTCACCTTGCAGCTTGATTGATCTTCTGAGGCGTAAGCATGAATCAGATCAAGAAGAATCACCTTTTGGAGTTGAAAGCTCCACAGCCGTGCGCATCACAGGCCCTCACTCTGTTTTTGTGATGACCAGCACAAAGGACACTCCAGGCTCCAGCTGCAGAGGAGGGGGGATGTGATGGGTTGTTTCTTTTCCTTCCCAAGAGTCTCTACACTGAAAATCTTGCATCATGCCATATCAAAGGGCTAAATTCAAGGAGGACATTCAAATAAAATAGGTTCAACATTCACTGTGTCTGAGTAACCTGTTCTACTCATGTTCTACTCATGTGGAAATGAGGCCAATAACATCAGGAAGACACTATTTAAATGTCATTTTCTTATGTGTTTCTTATCAGTGACATCTCAGTTACTGACACAAACACACACCTTTTGTCATATTTTCAGTCAGACACACACAGAAAACCCTTTAAATCCCTTTTTGAGTTTTTTTGTTAAAAAGAAATCTTGCTGGATGTTTACATAATATTACTCTTTGCATCATATGTAATCGGTACAAGCGCACCACTGCACCTGGCACGCAACACTGATGAAACATGCTCTCAGGACAGTTGTTCTTCAGGTAACGGCCTCGACAAATGTAACGTCTTAGCTGGCAGATTCCTCCCATTTCAGTGCAGCTAAAGTCACGCTGTGGCTCCATGGAAACGCTCCTACTTCCTGTCTTTTTCAGCTTCTTTCTCGGATTCACAGCCTCAGGTCTCTTGTCATTAGCGGGTGCGTAACTTCCCCTCGCCTTGATGTTACTGCCAGTGTTCTTGTCAGAGCTGAGAAGTTCATTGCTTTCCCTCATTTCAGTTCCTAAACCCAACTTCACATCTGAGGGAAAGATGACAGAAACAGTATTAACAGTAACATTAACAGTATAAAAGGAAGAAGATCAAAAGTGAGGCTTTCTCCTTGTTTGAAATGGCTATTTGGGCTTAGCTTTGACTTTTTATTTAATTTTCCTAATTATTTGGCCACACAAATATAACAATAGAAATGTATGAACATTGCAAATGTTCTTGTTTTTAATGTCACACCTCACAGAAGGTTGTTCAGATGCGCTTGTTGAGAACGATGTTAATTTTCCATGTAGACAAAGTGAATTTGTTCCGTTATTCATTCTGTGTTTGACCCTGACAGCGCACTAATTTTCCTCCCCAGTCAAGAGTTTCTAATCTTCCTTATTCTCAGGCACAGAAAATATTTAAATCATCCTGCCCAGGCACATGGACATACACTGGCCTCAGTGACTGAAAGAAGCTTCTTATCACTGAAAGTTCTTAATGACTGTGCCGACTGCGAGATGAAGAATCTTTGTTAGGATAGTATCTTATGTAATAGATTCATTCATGTAATAAATCCTTGACTAAAACACACACAGACATGACACTGACTGACTAGCATGTGTCCATGAACTCCTCTTAACTGGGAGCCTATCATGGAAGGACTGAGTCAAGTCCATTATGTGGAATAAATAATTTTAACATCTTGTCTTTTCATGTTACTCAGCAGTCCTCCTGAGACAGCGCGCGCCTTAAGCTTTTCAGTTAGATGTGATAATGCAATGTTGCATTAAGTACTCATTCATGCTTTAAATGTGCCATCCACTTGTGCCAGTACATAGTCTCTCCAGCAATGGGCCCAAACCCCCCAAGGTTTGTGTTTACAGGAGTTTACAGCCTCCTAATAGTGTTCAGTTTATGGTAATTTGCAGGGGCAGGCAGATATTTATACACCATTTATTGTTTCCAGAACAAGAATCTTATTAGTGCCGACTAACTGAATGGAAAATTGAAGTATGCATGTGTATGTGTCTGCAAATGTAAGACTATAGTAAATGGTTTTGAGTAAATATTTCGTGTGCATCTATGTTTCTTTGTTGCTCTAGGATCAACTACGAGGAATACTCAAAGCATAATTCGGATGATCTTATGCATGCAGACACTCTATTAGCTTGGCAACAGGTAGTAATACGTGAGAGGAGGCTACTTACGGCAGAGCAAAAGCATTGCAATGAGGCACACCTTTATCAGCATTCTCATCTTTAAAACATTGCATCAAAACTAGTTTTAAAAAAAGGAGAATAACAATTAGAAAAAGAAAGAATCAGCTTCATCTTGTCAGACAAGTAGATCATACAATACAGTACATATATTGATATAAATCAGCAAGCTGAAAACTGTTTTAGAACATAGAAATTTCTCCAGAGGAATAAAGTAAAGTGTATTTTTGCACATTGATTCTGTTTTCGCAGTCGAAGACCTTTATCAAATCTCAAGGGGCTGACAGAGGGAGAGCAAATATCCTCTTCTGATAGAATACCACTCAGAATTTCTACTAGGAAAAAAAGTATACGTACCAATCGTATAGAGAAGTTGAAGTGCTGCTGCAGAGGGCAGAAATACAAAGTAGGGACTGTTGAGGGGCCAGACGATAGAGGCAGCTCCAGGCCCGAGCCACGGGCCATTCCTCTACTGTCAATATTGATGTTGGCCTTTAGAAAACACACACATTTACTGGCTGCCTATTCCAGCCAGTAAAGATATACACAGTTGTGTCAATTAAGTCTCAGTCAAATCTTTACATCCTTATAATGAATTCCCAGTTATTTCATTGGCAAACAATTAATTATATCACAAGATGATTAAATTCTTAAGAATCAGCAAATTTTACTGGAATTAATGTACCATAGAATGGAATCTCAATGCAGTAGTTATGATATTAGTAGGGAATTATGAGATGACTCAAAGATATTTGAAATTGAGTTTCTAGTGTGGTAATTTGTTTTCTCATCTACATTGTGGTGAGGATGGTAACTGCTGCCTGGGTTACATTGTGAACGGTTGCACGGAACATGTAATAAGTTCTGTGTCTGTGGCTCCAATTGCAGAGACCATATAGGCTCATCAGCATGTGGTGTGCAGTTAGCGGGCTTGGAAGTGTTATGTCAAGCTTAATGAGACAAAAACAACAGAAAAAGAAGAAAAAACACTGCATTTCATATTCAACACATGAGCGTGGAGTTTATTATGAAATAATAAGCTTTACAGCTCCACACAAGCACTGGAGGTAAATCAGTGGTATTACTTTCCCCGTTCTCCTCAAGGAACAATAAATAAACAATAAAGAGGTACAAGAAAGAGTGCTGTCAAGCACATGGATAAAGAATTTGCTTTGTTCAGTATACACGCTGTGAAAGTCTTAAACAGCAATTGAGATTTTATCAAGTTTGCTTTCATGGTAAGCCTGTCTAAACTGAGCCTCTTGCGTGTGCAGCTGAGCGTCCTAAAAGCACTGGTTTCCCGAACTGTCTTTATTTCACTCACTCAGTCACTCAAAGGTAGGAAATGGGATTCTATGCAAGTTTTAGCAGAGAACACTATTTGTCATATTCAGCAAATATCCCTTAATTAGCCGCTACCTGCCCATCTCGTAAATACACTGTAAAAATACTCAGTTTTTATACACAGCACTGGCTCCATGAAGTGAAATGAGGGCAAAAGTGAGGAGACCCTGCACACCCAAACCATAAAAAAAAACAAAACAAAAAACATCACCCCATCCAATCACAGACAAGTGGAGGTTTCAAATCAAGCGCCAGCCTTCTAATTTCTGGGTTGAGTCTCATGTGGAATAAGATTCACTGCAAGTCCTTGACTGATCGATAGAGGCTGGCTCCAAAAGCGGGTCAGTCGCCATTGACTCTCATGTTAAAATGTTTGACTTTAGAGCAGAAATAAACATATTGACAGCTTGGCTCAAAAAACCATTTTGTTCTCAGTCGTTTGTTTTCACACCCATTACAACTTTGAGGGAGAGGGGGATTTTTTTTGTACCACTGCAGCATGAAATTAATTTCTAATATGATTGATTGACAGTCTGTTCAACCAATGGCTAGCCACTATCATGTCCTCATTCATAATTGTCATGCTACAGAACTTAGCGAGGCAACCAACCATTTGTACAAACCCAGCATCAGCTACATGCAGCAATACTTTCTGATTTCACTGTTGAGAACATGTTAAATGATATAATCTGCTATTCTAACTTGGATTGATGCGTGTGCCCGTCAGGTTCCCGAATAATATGTCTGCATCCTGAACAAAGAAAAATGGGCTCCAAAACGGCTCTTTAGAAACCGGTGGGTCACATGACTTAAAGTTTCATCCATTGTTTTCTATCAGTCTGTGGTTCACACTGGTGTTCAAAAAACATGAAGTGGGAGGAGACATTTGGGTTGAGTTCATGATGGTGGAGGGAGCACTGGAGGGAAAGAAAGGAAGAAGTTATATTTTAGTTGATGTTTCATCTAAAATATCAACATATGTCATCCACAAGTCACTCCCCTTGACTTTAAAGGGGCTTGTGTATGACTGAATCTTCGGCTATTTTCAACACAGCGTACTACAGTAGTCCATAGCAATTTTGCTAAAATATAGTATACAGTATGCAGGTTATGAACCATTGTGTAGTCTGTCATGTGCAATTAGAAAAAAAATTAGTCTCTGACCTAACAAGTCACATGACCAGCTTTCAGTTGTGCTGTAGCATAGTTGTTTTTATTGTGTCATACTACAAATGAGTACCTGAGTATACGTATTTGAAAGTGGATTGTATGCACAGTAAGCACTATGCAGTCTTTATTGATTTCATCTCATTCAGACTGAAGAATTTTAAGTAGTCAACCAAAGCTGACGGGGTGCATACAGTCCTCCAAAACGCGTGTATGTCTTGGATATGATGTTATGTGTAGGTCAAATGAAAGTTAACAATGAATTTTAGCTGGGAGGGGGCTTAAAGCAATAAGTTCATGAAACTGACAACAGTAACAACACTTCTCTGATTCTTCCACAGTTTTTCTGAGACTGCCACCAAGTGGCAGCAAAACAGAAATGCCCTAAAAAGACTTCCTACAAGTCTCCTCATATAAAGGAAAGTTTTTCCTAAAGTGAAACATTCACAGCAAAATGTGACAAGAAAAGACCCCATTTTTTTTATCACTTTATCCTGTTCAGGGCCACAGCCAGGTCTATCACAGGGTCTATCACATGCTTGCAGTCAATTTAAGATCACCAATCACCCTAACAGGAGTGGTTCTGGACTACCTGTAGCAAACACACACCGACACTCAGAGAATGTGATGTACTCCAAGAGAGAAGGGAAATAATGACCTATTGTGGTGGAGATGAGGTCACTGCAGAATTTGAATGCTTTTATTTTAATTCTGAGCTGCTTACTTGCTCTGAATTACAATGTAATAAATGTAGAAAATGGACTAAGAAGCAGCTGGTGGAGAGCTGAGCCTTTTGCAGCCAGAGGGCTTTGATAATCAAAATATCCTGGCAGAGGATTGCATTATTGGACTGCAAGGTTTAGAATTTGAATAGAAGAGAGGAAATTAGTGAGCAAGGGAGGCCAATAATAGGCACAGAAAAGGAGAATCTAATGAGAACTTGAGTGATAGCACTCAGCTGAGAGTGGCTGAATGACTGAGTAAAGCAAAGGAAAGAAAAAACAAAGAAGATGGAAAAGAGGCTGGCCAATCTTAAAGTGAAACTAGGAAAGAAAGCAAACCAGACAAGAAAAAAAAAAAAAAAGAATGAAGCAGACACTGCAGCCAGCCCATCTGCATTCAAAACCCTTTCTGCTCCAGCAGAAGAAAGGCTAGTGAACCCTTTGATAAACACGGCTACTTAAATGGAAACATGCACCACACTCCTCTAAACTCCTGGGAGGATGGAGCTGACATTTCACTCAGCTGTTTCCCTGTCAGTTAATTCTAGCATTTCAAGGAGAGGGAGACAAAATGCCACAAGTGTTTCTTAGCAACAGTTCGCTGCAAAAATCTCCTCCTCCTCCCACCTACTCTCCTCCACACGTCTCTCCTCCCAAACTCCCTCCTTCCCTGAGATACGAGTTGCAGCACTGCACCACTTGCTTTAGACCTGAAATACATTCTAATTCTCCCGACTCGCTTTCTCTTTCCCTCTTATTCCCTTCAGCAGACTGCCAGGCCTGCTTCAAATGACATTCAGGCTCCTGAAAGGTGCAAAGAAAGAGCACACAAACAGACTGCTCCTACTCAAAAGGTGATGGCACTGCATCTGACAAATATAGGCAGGCAAATTATCAAAAAGGCAGCAGCAATATGTTACCCTTTTCAGTCTGGGCAGGGTGGGCATGAGGATTGCTGTTTTCATTTTGTTGTTTAAACTCTGTTTTGCTGCTGAGGCGAACTAAACCTCTCAGGTTTTTGTCGTCTGTTTGCAGACTGGAACTGCTCTGAGGGTCTAAATCAGCTTTTTACCACACTACAGCCCACTGACGTGACTGTGTTGATTTGTAAACATATTCATGCGACTTTGGGAGTGGGTGTTTAGCCAGCTTAAGCAGACAAGATGAGACCCCGTAGGTTTGAGGGAATAAAGTTGCTGGTGACTGCAGACAGGGGGCACTAAACACTTAATCATTTCTTCTGTTAAAAGGATTTCGATGTCTGCCATGGGAGGACTTTCAAAGGGCATTATTGGATGGATTGAAGTGTGGCCAAATGTTTCTGTCCCTCCATGTGTCTGCAGGGAACAAAACAACATTTAGACCAAGAATATCTTTTAACAAATACAAATGTCAGTCCATGTTCTTTGCTCTCCTGCGAATTTGGAACCTGAAGCTCAAAGTTAAGAGTCGACCCAACCAAGAAGCAGAGAGAGAAACAAAGCACAAGACTGAACAGGCCTGAAATGCTAAAGCCAAGGTGCCTCAGAGATGAGCACTTGCATCAGATGGTTGACAACGTTATTCCAGAGCTATAAATAATTTGACATTATAACGCATGTTTGTATGTATGTGTGCATCTAACACAGCTTAAAGTCAACTGCATTTATCTTTAAAAACACAAGTGCATTTATATTTTATGCTGCATTTGTGGTGTTAGTTGGAATACAAAAAAGAAAAATGTCTTTTTCCAAATGGTAAAAATTTGCTCTTCCTCAAATAAATAGCTCCATTTGACACTCTAACTTTCTGCTTTTAGTTCTCGCGGCTAAAAGATCCCATGACACAACCTAAGGATATGAAGAAAGGAAAAGATGAAGTTTCATATGACAAAGTAAAAGTAGTTCACTGGAGAGAAAGAAAGTGAGGGTAAAAGCTAAGACTTTAAAGATGAAAGCCTTTGAACTATGCATGAGTGGACATAGCAAGAGCAGCGAATGTGATGGGCCAAGACGATAAATGTCTCGCATGTCATGCCCAATCATGTACGGATCAAGGCAAGGTTTCATGACTGATAGATCAACCCAGAGGAGAGTGGGGGGGATATCAAACACAGCGAGGAGGATGGTTAAATCGCATCCCATTGCTTTGATGAGGAAGAAGGCTGTGGTTGGCTGTAAAAGCTGTGGTGGAGTATGGGGTGGGGGTGAATGAAGCAAGAAAAAAGTCACTGCTAAAAATCATGGGAGGCAGCCACATCACCTTCACAGTTATCTGATGACAGCTAGAGGGGAAAAAAAGGAGAGCCAATATTTTCAAACTGAGAAACTGGGATCTATTCTTTGATGGAACCCTCGTAAAAAATAAGAAGCATCACTTTCTAGTTTCTCGGGCTGGAAATATTCATGCTGCAACATCTATCACACAACCCTCATAAATGCCAGACTCAAAGCTGAAGAATAATGTCTGCCAAAAAGAGTTTCTGTTCATCAAAAGCAAGCTGTATGGGTTAAATATGGTGTGAAGTAGCACTGCAGCCAGCAAATCGATTAGTCTGCACCGTGAGGTTGCATTGATGAATGAACAAAACAGATGACCCTAATTTTCATTCCCAATATTGTTGTTGCACACTCATATAGGAGGAATTGACTCACGTAAGTGAGGACAATGCATCACAAGCAAGTTCCCATGTAGCCCCTGCTCTCATCTGCGCAACATCTCATTTAAAGTCTGTTCGTGAAGAAGTATCTAATTACACCCACATTATCTATGATTACGGTATTTTTACTTCATGCTTCCAAGATAAAACTCATTTAAAACAGCTTCAGTGTATAATTAACATTAGTGTGCTCCTACTACACACACAATTAGAGAGGAAATGATACTAATACACCTGTCTGGCAAGGGGGGAAGAGGGGGAACACGAGTGTCTCCAAAGTTGTGGAATAAATGATTTCACAGACATAATTATTGTTTAAGTATAGTTCTGTTATGATAAAAATGTAAATAAATAAATAGCACACCCTGGAAACTATAAATAAAAACCAGATTCGTCATGCCTTCACAGCTGTGCTAGTTACCCATGCAATGACCACTAATATTTTATTACACAATTACAGACTGTGTATTAGAGCCAGAGTGGTTGGTCCTTTTCTTCTTTAGTCTGCAGACAGCATCCATGATTTAAAAAAAAAAATAGAAGCTTCATATTAGTGGACATCAGGGCAGTTTTATACTTTACCGAAGTCAATCTTTGTGGCAAAGTGTAGAAACCTCAGGCTCATTTCGAACAAAAAAAGAGGTCATGGAAGCTCAAGTCCTTCAGAATTCACACCAATATGTTGTTTATCTTCTCTAGGTTTGTGGTGAAGAAACAAACTGTTAAAAAAATACTGTTGCATAAGATTTGCAACATAACACTGCACAACAATTCAACAAAACTGCACACTACCAACACAACATGAATCAATAAAGAGTCTCTTCAGCTTGATGATTCTTCATCTTTTGCGTCACTTTCCATGAATGGAGAAAGACCTCATCAAGAGGAAATCTATATACTTTTTTATTTGTCCTCATTTTTTGTTTTCACTTTGTCTTTTGTGAAGAATACATTTTAATGAACTGTGTTTGCATAAAGAACTTAGTAGAAATCCAATTTTCGTTTAAGATTGATAAAAGGTATTATTCATGCCCATTTAATTTAATTAAGGATGTGTTGGTTCAGTTAAAGCAAACTGGTGAAAGTGCCCTGCTTGTGTGGTCGAACAATCTGGCCACTTGAAGGTATCTTGGAAAGGTGAATCCACTCCCAAATGGACCAAACCATCTTTCCAATCAGGTTATGAACTTTTTCTCATATTTCTGATGTGTGCCAGATGTTGAAAGACAACACTAAACAAACCAGGACCTTCGACTTATCCTGAAAGTATCCATTTATTTATTATTTCATCCAGACAGCTCTTTAACTAGCATAAGTGACAACTTGCTTTTTATGCCTACCATTTTCAGTGCCTCTGATTGTACAATGTAATTATAATAAATGTAGCGCTGCCTGAAACTGACAGCTATTTAATGTTTGCATTTAGTCTTGTGAACAAAAGTTTCACCAAATTCTAGTTAATGTTGAGTAATTTTCTCATAAAGCCTTTCTCAAAGCGATAAACCTCTATCAGGCTGTGCTTCTGAAAGACTCAGCTTCTCTGTTCTAATACAGTTATTGTTGCTGATTTGTTGCCATTTCCCCCTGATACTATAGGGTGAAATCCTGGCAAACCGATAGGCCCCGCAATTAAGCTGTGCCCACTGAGTGAGATAAAAATAGCGAAAGAAGTTATGAATAGGCCAGGCAGGAAATTATTTGGAGTCTGCATAAATTAAAGGGCCTTCCAGCAGAACAACTGATCAAACTCTACAGCAACAGCAAAATGATTAATACAGCTTTGCTGAAGCCACAGCTGCAATGATATACCTGTGAAGCTCCCTAAAGGGAGCCCTGTTTCATTTTGACCAACCTTCCAGCTATGACTTACAGTTTGCTTTGAAGCAGCTGGGAACTCAAGCTGAAAGAAGTTCAGACACAGCATTGTAAAGGCTGGAAGAGTGGCTGAAGTGCCAACTGAGGCTTTTCCTTCCTCTTATTTTGTGAAAATACCAAGTATCTATTCTAGTAACAATAGTCATGACAATGAAGGAACCATAGAACCATGTAGTTCACTGATGGGTTGTTTTTAGAAAAACCTTTGAGGCTTTACAGCACAGAGAGTATGCTGTATCAGGCATTGCCTACATAGACTGAATGTGTTACTGGGACCAGCTGATTACTGATTTTGGTCTCTTCGGGGGATTTTTCCAAGTACAGAGCATCCACACTCATATATTTGGCTGATAATGAGACATAAGTAGACTGAATAATAGGTTTGGGAAAGCACACTATGCAGCCAAAGCCATTTAAGTGGAGATACTGCATTTAAATGAAGGATTTCAGTGACTCATACCTTACAAGGAAACAAAGAAAAAAGGCTGTAAATCTATTGCCGGATAAACTTATCTAGCTGTTCTTAGTCAGAGCTCTTAAATCAAATGCACAATTGTTTATATTTCAGAGTGGTCCCGTCAGACTCCTAAGGCATTTCTGAGGGCATGTAAGACAGAAGGAAAAAAAATGACATTTTGCATGGTCACCAGCTGATGACTTTTGACAAGGCTGCAATCCATCATCTCAGGAGATCTTGCGTGTGAAAATGCCAGCCGCTTCCTCTGTCACATCTTTCCTCTTGCATAAGAGACCCACAGTTTTGTTATGTGGGCAGAAGATGGCAGTAATAATCCACGGGAGCTGGCTGCCAAGGCGAGCAAGGAGGCACGTTGCAACAGCGAAAATCTCAGAGGTTAATTACACAGTGCTCTCATGCCTGGGAACGTGATCATTCAAACAGTATCTAACTGGAAGGAAGCGCAGTGAGGGATGCAGAGATAAACAGAAAACGACATAGAGAGAAGGCAAGTAGAGAAAAAAAAGGCAGAACTTTTGTTTTTCTTGCTAATAATCGTGTCACTGTGTTCATTTGCTAATAATCCCTCCACCCCCACCCACCCCCAACTTAGTATGCTTATACAGTTTTATTGCCTCCTTTTCTGTCTACATGATTACAAGCAAGACCTGGAAAATGTTGAGGTGTCATGTTTAGCAAAATTCAATGACCTATTTTCATAGAGAATAGATGGTAATTAAGATGAAATCTTCACCATGTATTTCTTTCCCCAACACATACATGCACATGCTGATGTATTTCATCAGACTGTCAGATGATGGGGTCAGTTGTTATTCAGATCAGGGTGAGGACTACATGCTTTGCTCATAGCTGCACAGGGGGGAGTGACTTAAAGCAGATGTCAAACAGCATGAGTGGACTTTTCTTCCAATGCCAGGGACTGAACACGAAGCCTTTTGGTTAATTAATGGTGAGACATTATTAAATAAATAGCAGGATATTTAAAAAGTAGATTACAATAATGTTTTAAATCTTTGATATTGTTGACTGGGGGATTGTATTTTCCATGAACATAAATGATGCAAAACATTTCATAACTGCTCATATCACAGCTACAGTTACATCATTGATTGTGCAATAGATACAAACAATATATCTCAGTTTAATTTGGCCTGAAAACGATACTCAGATACTCACTAAAAGACCTAGAGACAAATTCAATTCCTAAACACTGGTGGTGCTAGATCAATGGGAACAAAATCCAAAAGGTACTCTGCAAAAACAGCCCCTCTAGAAATAACATCTAGTCAAAATTGTCTTATTTTAAGCAAATATATCTTTGCCAGTAGGGTAAGAAACTTTCTTGACTGGAATTCTTAAAACTAGCAAAATAGTCTACAATAGTCTTGGAATCATTTTTTCCTAAGTTAGCAATGAGTTTTTGCAGTGTAATAATTTTTACATTTAGAAATATACATAGTGATTATGTGCTGCTTTAAAATCAAAGTCAGGTGGGAGCAAACAGACTTCATTTATATCATGTTTTTCAATGTTTGGTAACAACTCAAAGTACTTACACCTGATGTCAATTGTATGCACACATTTATATAGAACTTTCCTTTCTGGACACTGAGAATATAAATCTATTAAAATCCAGTATTGTCACTTCAGTGTGTGAATTGAAGGGTTCAGGGATCAATTCATTGATCTGCCAACTGGTTCATGACTGCCCTCCTATCTTAGTCTCTCAAATATTCTTTGTATTCCTACAGAGCACAAATTCTAGCTGTTGTTTGAGACTGAGCAACATTTTAGAACATAGAGGACTCAGAGTATCAGTATGGACACAAGCAACAATTACATCCCATACACTTGAAAAAAGTGTACTCCTCCCCTTTAACCTAAACAATTAGACAAATGCAGTTTAATGTGTGGAGAGTGGTTTAGGGAAGAATCAATGTGCTGTCAGTGCTCAGAGGAGCTCTGGCAGAGCTGTGAAAGTTTTTGGTTGGGTAGAATTACACTCAGGTGCTTGTACAGTTAACTGACTGGAAAAAGACATGGCAATTAGTATCTTTAATGGAGGTCATAGTTAGAGGAGAGGTGCTTTCAAGGTTGTTTGCTCAGTGAAATTACCAGAAGGAGAGGACTCTTAAATGCCAAATTGAGATAGCTACACGGGTATGAGCATACCTTTAAAAATACCCAGACAGACTAGGTTTATTTAATGTTTATTTTCTATTACATATACTTACTTAAACTTTGCCTGCAGTGTCTCCTGATTTTTTTTTTTTTTTTTTTTTACTGATGCAGTCAAGCCATCAGGATTTTCATAGCTCTTGCGGCGGCTGAGCAAAGACAGCATTAAACAGCCACATTGCTTGTCATATGGTAAAAATAAATAAGTGGTAGCAGGAACAAGACTATGTGTCAGCAAACAGGACTAAACTGTTTTATTTAAAGGGCAGAATTTGGTTTTTAGTTGTCCCTTTGACCTTTACTGATGCCACACCAATGCTCAACCTCGACCTACCACCATATTCCATCTTCACCGCATAACCTTTTAGAAGAAAATGATTTCACTCAAAGATGGTGACTTCATGAATACAAAACTAGGGATCTCTGCTGGTATATGAAAACAGCAATCTTGCTGGAGCTTCGGAAACTCTGCCTTCACCTTGTCAGACCTCCGCCCCAGCCTTTGCTATTGGTGCATTCTGCAGAACTGGAACAAAATAGTTGAGATTTTCTAAGCAGATGAAAAAGCTGCCATATTATGAATTACAAAGCAAATCAGTTTTCGGGTGGATGAGGTTCACCCTGGGGGCATTAAGACGGTGGATGCTGATGAGGTGTTGTGGTCACTTGTGCATCATTGAATGGAGGTCAGGGACAATGCATTTGCAGATTTGCAAAAGTGGACTGGGAGGTGTGTTTCATCTATCGAGGGATCACGCTTCCCAGCCTTCCTCAGTAAGTGTGTGTCAGTCCGCTGGAAAGAAGAGTCCAGCTGATGGCTGAACGCAAAATTCAGGAGGATCAGTGTGGTTTTCATCCTGTTCTTGGAACTCAAGACCAGCTCTGCAACCTCAGACATAGACAGGGTGCCCAACTTGTCCTCATGTGCTTTGTGGACTTGGAGAAGCTTTCCAACCATGTCCCTCATGTATCCCATGAGACCACTGCTGGCTTCAATGCTGTTGATTAAACCTAAACTATAACACACATTACTCAGATCACTAATATAAACACTAGTGATGTTAAAACTGTGACATAAAAACATAGCAAAGTAAGCTATTTTATAGTAACCTTCTAAAATAATACAGTTTAAAAACAGCAATGTATTGTGAAATACTTAAGATAAAGTGTAGCTATAGTATACAGGAATCACTACAATTGATAAAACAAACAAACAAAAGAAATCTCATTGGCAAATTGGTTATACTCCATGAGTAAATTTCATTTCTATTTCTGCAAATGATAACACATGCTGTGAAAGAACAAGATGCAGCAGGAAATAAGTCCAAAAAATAGAAACAGGCAATTTTGCCAGGGTTTTTTTTTTTAAAATCACAAAACAGTTTTATAGTCAGGCTCTCTTTGTGAGAGCTCGTTATAAAAATATAAAAACAGAGTTAGTGATAGTAATGATTACAATGGTGATTATCGATTGAATTACTAAAGCCCATCTTTCTTTCTGAGCTCCCATGCACTTTCTTGTAGAAAGGATCATGTCACTTAATGTGTAAAGAAAATGAAAATCCTATAAAGAAATAATATTAACAGTGCTGAATGTGTCCATCCTCTTGATCTACTGTTTATTTGCTTGTAAATACAAAGCTTTTTTGACAGCATATCATGCAGATTAAATGGTTTTCAGAATTTGCATCACTAGATGTTAATTCAACATTGATTCCTGGTCAAAAGGGTGTATTTCTTGTTCAGAGTCAAACACCTGCAGGACTAACTATGTAACTTATTCAGAGCTGAAAAGAATCAATCAAACTGTTTTATGAAAAAATTTGACAAATAAAATCAGCATATAAATGCACTGAATGACAAGATAATATGGAAAATCATTTGCATATGCTTTATTGCATGTAGATGTATCTTGAAAAGAATTGGGTTTAGTGATATGATGACTCCTAAAAGGTCTACGGCCTAATAAGCATGCAACTAAAAGGTTGGCATTTGTAAGCAGGAGTCATTAATGTCACCAAAGTCAAGCTTAAATCGTAGAAAGAATTCATAAGGGCGATGCTTTGCCCGTTGAGCACAGACGGCATTGATCAATTTGGTAAAGAAGCTCAGTGTGTGTGTGAGAGTGTATCCTAATTATGCTGCACTCCCTTGATGGTAATGTTCTTTCCTTAATGCCATGTAGGAAGATAATATTTTGTCATGACACTTTACTATTATTATTTTTAAGACGGGCTTTAAAATCCCTTTATGTGATTTTACACAAATGCATTGTACACGAAACCTCAAAGTGGGAATTTACACCTTAACACAAGAGTGTTAATCTGAAATGTGAAACCAGACACAATTTTTACTCACGGGACATTTAGACAATAAAGGAGCTCCAAGTGCCATAATGTTCTAAATTCACTTGCATTTAAACTAGTCACATTAGATTTAATTGTGTGAAAATTACATTTTTACTAATATTAGATTTTACAATTTCACGTATCAAATCATGAAAAACATTGTACGAGACTTCATAAGAAGACCTAAACTGGAGTATAATCTAATCATCTATAAATAACAATTTTACTGCCAGAACCTTGTCAAATGTTTTTTTTTTAATTAAAATTGGTTAACAAAGTAAATAAAGCTACTAGATTGAAAAGATCATCACAAAAGTACCAAAAATGTACTAGTTCCACATGTGATTAGTGTTTACATTATCCTGCAGGCTTTGAGAACTATTATTAAAAAAGAAAGACTTCATGAACAAATCAACTTTCAACTAAATCTCTGGAATGCAACAGAATAAGCAAACACGTGATGCACACGAATGAACAAAATCCTCCAAAGTTCTTTATACAGAATGCCTTTTGACTGAGTCTTGAAAGAATGCAGATAAATGTTTTAGAGTTGAGGCTAAAAAGCTCCAAAGAGATGTTAAAGAGAGCTGAGGTAATCTGAGAGTTGTGGAAGAAAAGTACAAAGAGAGAGAAAGAATTCACATAAATAAGAAAATGCAAAGGGGCAGGGGTTACTGTTTGCTGCACAGGCTGATCCTCCTCAGTTAGGACGGTGATGGCGGATCGCTAGTGAAGCCGGAGAGACACCAAACCAAGAGTGACATGGATCACTGAACACTTCTCTTCTTTGCAGAAAAGTCTCCAGTGAGATTCCCCAAAACTTACTTTACCTTTCTGATAGAACCTTTTCAACTCTGACAAAAACAAAAAATCCAAAGGCCATGTTTCTGTTTTAATCGAAACTGACTCTACTAATAAAAAGGCACCACAAATGTGCAAACAACCCCAAACCTGCTGAGCTAAAGGTGCAAGGTTTCACTTCAACTACCAGAGACTTCAGAGACTCCTCTTTATGCTTTGTGAGAGATGATATCATTATTAACATAAATTATACATCTTTATACAACTATGCATCACTTATAAAAAGACCAGTTCATAAAAGATAAATATTTCAAGAACACTGCAAGATGTCACATCTCATTGCAACAACTGTCATCTTGACCTTTGCTGAAGAGGTTATGTTAGTGAGTAACTTGGTACATCAGTAGAAATTCTTGACAATTTATTTTTTAGTTGGATGCTATTTGAGCAATTTAAAGGAAATGTGGCCCAAGCCCCTTCGGATGCAACTCTTCCTATTAGCTTAATGACACATTTCAGACCCTGGGAACCCTGAATAAATTGACAGTGCTGCATTTCTTTTTCAAAGGTTTTGACTTAGTCATTAGACATTTAACTATATTATCAGAATCACAGGATGTTTTTTTTTCAAAATATTTATTTTTTTACGAAAAGGTTGCCAAAAGAGGAGTTGATTTAAATATTTACTTGATTTTCCATGTTACAACCCCACAAAGACTTTTAGGGTACACAATATCTCGGTGCACTCTAACAGAATTCACTATCCTGTGCAGAGTTTGGATATTGTACTTGGATATAGTATTCAGCAACCCTATTGCCTCCATCCTCATTTCCACTGGCAATGCTGGAGATTTTCAACTTGGATCAGCACTTCAGATGTATCCTTAACAGATTTGAGAATAATCTGTACTGTGGCCAGGTGCTCTGTCTGCTGCTACTCAAGTAAATGTTTCATTTAGTTCCCCAGATACCGGACTTCAATGGTGGGCACTTATATAAAGCATTACAGATACTGAATAAATCCTCAGTAGCCCCTCTCACAGTACAAGGCATGAAAAACACCAAAGTTGGTGGTTAAAGCAGTGAACACATGGGATTTCTCTGCAGAGCTCTCCCTGAAGGAGTCTTTGAACCTGACCAAGTCTTTCCAACATGAATATTTTGTCAGCGTGAAGCCAAGCTTTTTTGGAATTCTGTAACAAGTGTCTGTGAACTTTTTGCATCACCTGCATTTGATGTCAGGATTGTCGACAGCCTGTCTTTGATCACGTTGCTGTCATCAACAAACCACAGCACCAAAGAAATATTTTGTCAGACTGTTGGATTTCAGAACATGATCAACTTACTTGTGTAAAATGAGTTATTATTTCCTTGACAACATGTTCTCTCACCTGTTTCCCATCTGTTTGATTATTTCATTTTGGATGTCATGGCTTATTTGCATTATTTGGTGCGTTTTTAACCCACATGACAATAGCACACTATTAGATTGTTGCACACATTTCAAGGAGCCATAGTCACTTCTCAAAGGCAGACTGATACTACAAAAATGTCAGTGACAGAACCCACATCGTATATATTTAGAGCTACATGACATCACTGCATGCATTATTATATTGTGACAGGTTCCAATGCGCTGCTCACAACATAATCTTTAGATGTTGCATACATGTTGCCCTTTTTTAAGGCATGCTTCCTGTCTATGAAACCCTTTACTATAAAAGGCAAATTAGATGATGCATGTTGAGCACTGAACTTTCTACAGGGAACCAGTGTGGTGCCTGTGGGGTATACCTGGTGCTATGCACTGGCCAAACTGTTTTTCTTCTTTGAAAAGAGTCAAAGAGGAAAATGATCCTGCATGACTTGTTTATCTATTCTGAGATATTTTTGGGGTTAAAGTGCAAAATCTCCAACCAAGGCCGAGGTTGTGGTGGAGGAGAAAGAAGTGGAAATAGCTGGATGCAAGTGTCAGCTGTGTCTGCTTGGGTTGCTAGCTTGCTTGGTTCTGACACTATGCTGGAATTATCCAACAGCTGGAAGGGGCTGATTCATTCTGAGTGATTGCTGCTGCTGAATCATTGTCATCAGATGAACATTTTGAACATTTACCTGCTTTCTTATTTCAAAAAGTAGCAATCTGGCCAGAGGCAGACTGTCAAATTTCACAAAAAGATAAGACAAACCCACAATGTACAAAAATCTTTAAAGGTAAAGTTTCTTATGGTAATCATTAAATTAAAGAAAAAAAACTGAATGGGTGGCCCTTATTTTTGAATGGTGCTCTTGCCCCCTGGTGCCTGCTGGGTCCTCTTCTCTGCTCAGCTGCATCTGCTCTGCTTGGTGTACCACAGAGAAAATAGACACACCAAGTGGTTCTGGAGTCATGGGAAAAAACACACATCAAATGGAGTCTAGCAGAGCAAACATAAATGCGGAGTGGAGCCATACAGCGAGGGCAGCAGATGAGGCGCACACAGGCACACATCCATATGAAAGAGTGGAGAAGGAGAGCAATGAAACAGCAGCAGAGACTCTCCCACTGAGATCAGGTGAAGCAGGTGCACACATAACATAAACCTTTGAATTTATCATGCTAGAATGTATTAAATATTGTATGATTAATTTTTAAAGTGAGTTAAACTTTCATCTGTATTACCACTTTAAGAAAAAAATTCTCCAACCTCCAACTTTACATGATTAGGTTTGTGTAATATCCTTGTTGTTCAACTCATTTTGATTGTATTTGTGTGTCTGTGTGTGGCTGGTCCAGCCCCATCCATGGCAGCAACTGAGTTGAGGACATTTAATGCATTATTGGTGAATTTTATGGACTAACTCTCTTCTTAGAAAACAAAAATGAAAACTCACCATTCCATATCTGAAGTGCATGTATGGTCTTTCACATGTCCAGGATTACACCATCTGTTCTTAACAAGCATTACAATACCTGCTGCCTGCTCTGTTGTATTGTCTGAAATCTATAGAAGCATTGTAAAATGGAAGACTATACTGCAGTCATGTCTAGGTAAAACATTACAAGATTTCTAATATCCCAACTGGATCCTTGTTAGTACTCCAAGCTCGTGCACTTCATTAGCCAGTCATCTGACACAAACTGTGATGATCAAGGCGACAAGGATTTTAAGTTTTTCTTCCTTTCTCTGTTTTGCTTCTGTCTTACATCCTCACAGCCTCCTCTTCAGCTTGCCTGGGTTTGGGGTCTCATTACTGGTCATACTTGAGGTTGGAAAATTAAATCAGGAACTCCTGCATGTAATCAATTTTCCAACTGGCAGGGTTAGTCATTGTAACTGACATTAAAAAGAGTCAGAATTACCTACAGAAATCCCATAAGCATCACAAAAAAAGCTCAGTAGAGAATCCCTAGATAATAGTAAGACAAGACAATAATGACCAAAACAAGTGAAATAGGCTGCAATTACTTTTTATAGCCCAGAATTGAATCCTGTTCAACATTTTTGAGAAATGTTTCACAATATGGAAGTTTGTTTGATTATATTTTTATTTTGGGTGCTGTTATTATGGTCTTATTAAACCAGAGCTATCTCCAGTGTGCCAATAAAGGTCTGACAGTACCAACCCAGCCAACCTTTGTATACGGGGCCCATCTGACACATAAATGGACTGAAAAATGCAGCCCTATATGGGATTGCCCATGGGTTACATCTTGGCTCAATGTCAATTACTCACAATGGTTATCCTCAGGTACATTGGTAATGAATGAGCAAGGGTACAAAATCAGTGTCAAAGTCTGGGTCCCACTTGGGCCAACTGCATAAGCGAACCCAAGGCAGCAATTCATATGAGGCCAACATGAAACCTGGGGACAATCCCGCATAGCGCCCATTTATTTCTGGCTGGAATTAATGCTGGCTGGAAATGATCATTTCTAGTAAGACACAAGCTACTAAAATCCAATCACAATCATTTTGGAATTGCTTAACTAAGGTTACAACAATATTGCTTGTGTTGAGTCAGAGGAGAACTAGTTCTAGTGGAACTGATGGAAAACATGAATGGTCCTGTTAAAGAAAAATGATCGTCTGTTGTCAAGTAGAGACAAAATGAATGAAAAAATTAATGATACTGCAATACGGAAAAGACTTGGTGTTTCATATTCTTCACTTGCTTTTGACAGAAAAAATACTCAAACTTAAAACAACATATTGTCCATGAATCATCAGTAAGACATGTTCAAGCACAGTCAAACACAACCCATGAATCCAGCATAGCCTTTTATCCATTCACACACGGACACATCATATCTCTTGTGTTCACCTTGACTTAGCAGAAAACTGTCTTCATAAATCCCTTCTTATCTCTGGTCTCAAATGCACCCTGATATATGACGGTGGAATCTGACTGAAATATGTAACACAATCGATAGAAGAGATGGGGAAACCCTTCCTCACTTACACTCACACAGCTTAGTTTCCATCACCTCAGGGGACAGTAAATGATGATATTGCCCTTGAGACCTAACCCAAGCCCTAATGTGACTAGTCCTTGTTACAAAATAATTTTAATTACTTTTTTTTTTTTTAGGTAAAGTGAGAAAGCCTAAAAAAAGTAAGCTGATAAACTATGTTTTACAAAATGTTGCACTCATTGACAAAGATGTCAGCTGAAGATGATGATTGGAAGTAAACATATAAGTAAGTAATTAGGTCATAATAAAGTAGGTAAGTTGATGGACATGTGCGGATAAAATATATATCTCAAAAAGTCCAAGGTGATGCCATTCAGATTAACTAAATGTTTAAATTCTCAATTTTTAAGATACTTACACAAAACTGACAACCTCAGTTCTGTCTGAAATGTTAAGCAAAACATTATTACTAATTTAGTTATTCTGAACTGATGCAACTGATCATCAAATTCAGTCTGCTTCATAGGTAAGTATAACTCAGTATCATCTGCAAACATATGGACATTTGAGCTGTGGTACCGCAGAATCGGATACTGGTATGTGAGGAAGACTTATTTACATGAAGAGTAAAACAGAACTTTATCAGTCTAATTTTGTACCTTTGATCTCAATATGTTTAAACTTCAGTAAAATAATGTCACAATCAGTTATACTAAATTAGATCTAAAAAGGCCAAAAATACAAAACAAATCCATTTTCTAAAGCCATGAGGAGATTTTATTTAACTTTGCTCTGAATCCTGACTTTAAATGGTTCACTTTTGAGGCGGCACCTGTCAGCTGCTTCCAAGGTCCCACATGCTAACCAACAGAATAATTCTTCAGCTTGATGACCTCCCTTACCTGTGGTTGCCACACCAGGTTCTAGGATTACTGCTGTAGCAGACACAGATGAGCTGGTGAGCTCATCTGTGTCATAATAAAGATGAGCTGTGGTAAACAAAGGGTGATTCAAGAAATTCGTCTGGAGACAAATAAATCAAAAAGTGTTTGTGTTTGCAAAGTGTTTAGAAGGGGTAAAATCAGTCTTTTGAATGGAAGGTGAAAGTTGGACTTTACTAAGGTTAAAGAAAAGTTTCAAGGTGAAAGCAATAGGTGATTTAACAAGGAAGAGCTACATATACTTAGAGGACAACCAAAGAAAGCCATTTCAGAGCACTGGAGTGTCAAGGGATGAAAAGTAAAAAGATGAGAACACAGGAGAACACTAAGGTGGGAACCTTCACATCCAGTGGGACAACCCACCTGGAGAGAAAAGCCACTGGGCATTGACACTGGCCATTCCATGATTAATAGGGCTGTCACTTATGACAAATGCTACACTGTATATATGACCTACTTCAAGATAGTGGAAATGCAACATCCTTCTACTTTTCTTTCCCACTTCGTTCTCCTCAAGTAGGAAAAGTACCAACATCTTACCCTATCATTCCTGTCCACACACATTTTTACCACTACCACTTTATCTGTGGCTATAAAGATCCTCTGAACTCACAGAGCAGTGGGTACATCCTCGCTGGGACTCTACAGAGACCAGCCTCAGTGGGAAACAATCTGAATAAAACACACAAGCAAAACAAAATCTCAGCAATATAACTAAATGAACAATGATTGAAAATAACTGACCAGTTTGAATGTGTAGTTTCCTACAAATTGTATGATGATCAAAGTAATTTGAACATATTTGTAGACAGAATGGTACTGGCTTTGTGATTGTAGGTTTGCCATCACAACCTTGAGGTTTTGAAGCAAAAGGTTGGACAAAATTGAAAAAAAAGGGTTGAAAGAGAAAGTGATTCTTCAAACTTGGTTAGAAAAAAAACTCGAAATAAAACTATATAAAAAACTACATATGACCTACATACATATATAACTACACATTTTCTATCTATCTATCTATCTATCTATCTATCTATCTATCTATCTATCTATCTATCTATCTATCTATCTATCT
>JAOWBL010004374.1:0-11198 GCA_028564865.1 Zenarchopterus dispar | reverse complement strand
ATATATATATATATATATATATATATATATATATATATATATATATATATATATATATATATATACACACATATATTAAAAAAATATCCAGCCTTTAAACTTACTGTAACATGACATATCCCAGCGGTATTTTGACCAAGGCTGGAAACAAACAGTTGGTACCTCAGAAAAATGTGTGAAATTATTTGAAGAAAGGAAAACAAGGACAATAAAAGTAAATCTGTGACCATTAATACTTCTGTAGATTTCAAGACACCGGGAGATCTTGAAGAATCTAATCCTGTTATCTGTTTTCAGATCTCAACAAATCATCTCAATAAAAACACTGACCATGCGGCTAAGTCAATAATTTCAACCCTGTTCCACGAGTTAGTCGCCCCAGTGTACCTGGAGCAGAGATAAACCTTTTTCTGTTAGACACAGATAGACCAGGGACCATGTATAACCTTTAGAAATAATCTCATTTCTTTCCTGTACACCAGAATTAGCCTCGACTCTGGCCCTGTCATAATGTATTCTTTCAGAACATATGACTCCAAAAATACAGGCGAATGGGCCTGTCAATCTCTTTTTGCCCACATGTCCATGAATACATCACCTGTAGTTGACTGGAGAGCTTGCCTAATGATTTCATCAGAATCAGTCCAATTCTGATTCAAAAAGCCAACTCATTTTGCATTTGAATTCCTCTTTATTCAAGTTAATTAAATTCAATCTTGATCCAGTAAAAGATATTTCCAATCCAATTTTGCTTTGATGTGACGAAGATTTTAAGAGGTAAAGCTTTCCATATCTACAGGAACAAGTGACCACTTTTTTTCCACAATTTGTCTCAAGAACTGATGAATCCTGCCATTGTCACCTTGAAGTGTGTTTGAAATTACCAGGAAAACAAATGTCAATGTTTCTAAACCTAGATTTGACCAGCTGAAGCAACTCTACATCATAACATGACCCTTACAGGTATGCGTGGCAGCCACCAGGCATGATGAGGGCATCGTTTCACTTTTCTATCCAGACAGTGAATCAAAATACCAAATATGGATTTAGGAATTACTACTAGACTGCTGAACAGAGAATTTGAATTGGAAGTTTTATTTGTCCTTTTTGACTCAAGAGATCATTGTCCACATGTTCATATACTGGCAGCAGTTAAAATGTCCGACCATTAAAAAAAGCGGACTCAAACCACGCAGTTTTTTGTGAACAGTCAGACCAGCTGTATCAAAATATTTGTAATAAAATCCCATGTATGACCAAGAATCTGTGCGCTTTCATCTGTTTAGCTATTCCTTTTATGGTCAAAGTCTGTTGTATGAGTCACATAGTCTGATGCTCACAATGGAAGAAAAAAAGAACAAAATTTCAAAAAAAACATCAAATCTAATTGGTTAATGTAGCCTCTTACCAATAATGGAATCTTTGTCTCGGTTTTCCAGCTCTCCTATGGGCACAAAGTCACACTGCATTGTGGGAATGCCCTGGCTGTCTTCGCATGGCACAACAAATGAATAAGAGCTGAGGGTCATCTCATAGTCATTCTTCAGTGTGCTGTACTGCTTGTTGGCAACTTTCAGTGTAGCCTTTGAGATGTAGTACACCTGCAGAGCAAATGAGTGAGAAAAATGTGCTGCAATTATGAAATTAAACCAAATGAAAGAAGTCATTTTCTGCACATTTCAAGCAACTATAGAAAATGTAATTGGTGACCATTTTATTTATCCTACAATGGATATTTTTATTACTAAACAGCCCCTGCTCATCCAAAGCCTGTTAATAAGACTGGGAAAACCTTCCAAGTAAGATTAAGTGTCCTATCAGCCCCATCACTTCTCTAATTCACCAGAAAATAAACAGCATTTGAGGGAGAGTCTGCTTAACAACATAATTTCAACTCAATCTGAGATACACTTCTTCATTTACTCTCTGATGGCCTCAGTATCTCTTCTCTCTCCCTGCCTCTGGGTTTGTTTCTGTGAATGTTTCCTTTCTCTCTTGTCATCCTCACTTTCCTTTTGATTTCGTATACATAGATACAGCAGCATGAAACTTATCGGGAAAGCGTTCTAGCCGCTCAGCCCAAGTCGCACCCATTCCCTTTCAATACCTGGATCACAAGGGAACAACAGATTCACTCTTTCATTTATCTTTTGACGGCAGAATGCACAAATCGGATCAGGTCTGTTGGGAATCACCGGTCGTGGTTAAAATCTGAGCCCCTCTCACTTTCAAAAATAATGCCCAGATTTAATTGAGTTCTTAAGCTTTAATAAAGTCATGTAGGCCAGAGTAAGTTACGCATAAGTTTGTCTGTATTCACAGAGGTACACATGAGGAAGCCAAGAACCTGATCTTGGTGTTGAGATTGAGGTTGATCTAAAGTTGCTTTCCTTTATTATCTTTTTATAATCAGTGTTTCCTCATTGCTTAAAAAAACATTTTGACCACAGGAACCAGTATTACACTTAACAGTAGCTTGTAAATCTGTTACCTTTAAGTATTAGGCAGGGACAGCTGCAATTTGACATGCAGACATGTGGCTTACCCTGTTTCGTTCTTAGATGGTGCACTTATGAAGAACTTCCCCTTGTTTGTTGAATGCAACGACACAGAAGAACAATGTCTAGTTTGGTAATCCATGCAGTTGCTGGATGCATTCATTTACAAAAAAAAAAAAGCTGGGCTAAGCTAAACTTGTTGACACAGTCTTGATGCACTACCATCCTTTGATACTTTACATAGGCATTCACCACACCTTTTAGTTTTCATAGAAAATGAATGGAATTCATTCAATACAATCAATTTGTTGCATACAGTGAACCTCAACATCCACAATTAGTACTAGTGTCTAATGGGAAAAGATTTTGAATTAATACAATTGAAACACACTTTCAGTTTTAATGGCGTTTCTGGATGATCAACTGTTCTCTTTGGAAATTGGCCAGCCATACTTGGCCAGCTCAGTTCTTCAAATTTTACTTTACTGACCCTATTTACAGAAGTATACTGTTGAGTCTCCGTACATTGTTGAGCCTCCCATCTGCATTTTGTGCCTACAGTGAGCCCAATGCCATCTACTGTAGGTAATATACTGACTACAGATGGGTGCTGCATATATCCCCACTTCAAAGAAATCCCACTATTCTTTTGAGCCCTGTAGCCTGGAACGTAAAGAAACTTTGTACTTGTACCCTTCATTATACAGGGAGACAGCAAAACTTGCAGCTATTTCTGAGAAAATGGTGATAATTAGGGACTTCCAAAACAGCAAAACAGTATTCAAATGCTACACTTTTGAAGTTTTCTTCAACTCCAGTAAGAGATGTATTCTCAGCCTTGTAAATCTACCCAAATGCACAACATCTCACACACATTTACTGTACAAAAAGAAATGGTAAGGTTGAAGAAAGAAAGGAAGCTGATAACTGGATTCAGATGGAAACTCCAACAGTTCTCCAAAATATTCAGCTATCCGCACATGAATGTGCAATATACTCAAAAGTTATCATTTAAGTCTAAATTTTCACAGAGGCCCTTATCACTTCAAGTATGGACAGATATGGATGAGTGGGATCTGCTCACCTTTCCTTGCTCCACAAGAGAGAAAAACTTGTCCACATCCTTGTTGAATGCAGTAACCTTGATTTCTCCCTGTTGAACAGCACATTTCATTATACAGGTAAAGCAAAAAAAGAACCATGCTGACATGTAACAGACACATATCAAAGCCCCTCTACTCACACTCTCATCTATTATCTCAAATGAGAAGAGTTTGCCGTCTCCTTTAGAGTTACTCCAGGTACGGACATCAGACTTTTTAGTGACTCTGGCTCTGACAGTCCACCTATATATAAGAAATACATACAACGTTGTAACACGGAATCAGCACTTTAATTGTAAATTTTAATACATAGTGTAAATGATTTTTTCAATTAAAAGATCACAAGGCTTAAAAATACTTTAAAATGATTAGTTAACTAGGTCAATTGTCATAAAATACACCAATGTTGACTGATCTAAAACTAAGCATGGCAAATGCATGAACTCAGACCATCAACCATGTTTTCACCCTATTCCTAAACAGAGTTCCTTTATGTGAATATAGTCATGCCAGATTTATGCAATATAGCCTCAGTTCCAAAATACTAATCGTTCTCTTGACTGAAGCAGTGAACCTTAACTGAAGATGTCACAATTTAAAAGTCAGAAAATAAAAAACACACTTTAAAGAGTTTCCCCAACTCAGCTCACATCAGTAACCAATGTGAGACTGCACAAGAAAACAACTCTAAAAGAAAACAGGAGTGTGTCGTCTTCAGTTTTTTTCTCCCTTTTTAAAAAGATCTTTAGAGAGAAAAAAAAAAAAACATATTCAAACCTTTCTATTCAGAGAGTAAACTTGGTGTTGTATACTTGCTAACTCCGGGGTGCATTTTAAATGTGCTTCTTGTTCTGTTCTTAACAACAGAACAGCCACCTAAGCTTGACACTTTATGCAGCCATCGGCTTTTTGACTGCACCGATACTCGTGCAATGGAGGGTATTCGTACAATAACTTTTCCTCCAATTAAATTCCCTATCATGAGAGCAGTCGCTGGCCCAGAGTGAACCCCATTTCCTGCTCATAATGGATAAGACTTCCACAGCACGGTTTATGGTAGTCAAAAGCGAATTACGGTCTGTTGTTAGAAATCAGCAGATTGGGACGGGAGAGCCATACAACTGGCCACACAATAGATCTCTATACATTATAAAACATTGTAGTTCACACTGATGCACATGAGCATAACTGCACTTTTCTTTTCTACCAAGCTTTCACAGACAATGACAAAAAATAGCAAAAAAGCTGAAATGGTTCATTTTACTTACTGTCAGTATTTTCTGAATTCCAAGTTAGGATAGTTAGAATACTTTATTACAATGCCTTGAGGCATAGTTATCGCTATAGCTCACAATTCCCAAAATAAAGACTGACAATGTACCATTACTCTAATTTGGGTATGTCTTGCTATTCTGTCTTTTAGTCAGGTCAGAGACCTGGACAATGAAACAAGAGGAAATGACTGGGGGGGGGGTATCAAGCAGTAAGAAGAAAAGTAGAACCTTGCAGAAGAAATCAAGAGGGGGAAAAAAGAGACAGGCCCAAATAACAGAATCAAAACCTCAGCAGCAGACCATAAAGACCCAGCAGTACCTGCCTTAAAAGTATGCACTTCTGAGGCAAGATTGGTCATTTCATTTCCATGCAAATGGGCTGACTTGCATGCACACATTCAATTCCACACAGCCACACACACTGGTATAGTAAAAACGCTTACACATGCATGCACCTACACACATTTTCAAACTTGGCCTGAAGTGCTATCTAGAAATGGCAGCAAAAAATGAACTGGAGTCAAAACATCAGAGAAAATAGTTTAGCTGATGACTGAGCAGTAGAAAAAAAAATAATCAGAAAGTGAAATGATAAATGTATACACAATTTGTTAAGGGAAAAAAAAAACAGAAAAAAAGAAGTGTAAATCAGGTTTGGTGCTTTTTAAATGTCCACTACAGAATTTCAAATAAAGATAAAAAGTAGAGAAATATTGAACCACAAACCAAAACTTACTTGCTTTGGTAGGGGTTGAGGGAAGCAATAGGAATGACTTTTGCTGGAGAACTGCTGCCTGCCTTCATGGGGGAAACCTTCATGGGTGAGGCCTTCGTGGGTGAGAACTTCGTGGGGGAGGCCTTCATGGGTGACGCCTTCATGGGTGAGGCCTTTGTGGGTGAGGCCTTCGTGGGTGAGAACTTCATGGGTGAGGCCTTTGTGGGTGAGGCCATCGTGGGTGAATCTTTCGTTGGTGAATCTTTCGTGGGGGAGGCCTTCGTGGGGGAGGCCTTCATGGGTGAGGACTTCATGGGTGATGCCTTCGTGGGTGACGCCTTCATGGGTGAGACCTTTGTGGGTGAATCTTTCGTGGGGGAGGCCTTCATGGGTGAGACCTTCATCGGTGAGGGTGTTGTGGATGAAACACTCATGACTGATGTTGGAGTGAAACCTCTTGCACTTCCTTGAGGAGATGAAGAAGCTGCTGCCAAACGACAGGAGAAACTTTAATTAGAATTCCAAGGAAAAAAGAACAAAAATAATTGCAATTCAATGGTGCTCAAAAGAGAGAAACTTTGACTGATTTACCAACACAGATGTTACCTGAAAAGGAAACATCTGTGTTGCCTCTTTGAGGACAAACCTTGCACCTGTCAGCAAGACAATGCTAGACTGCATACTGCACCAATAACAGTCATTTTTCTCTGTAGAAGACGATGAACTGACCAGCCTACAATTCATAAAATATGAGTTTACAAGATTTGTAAATCTGTTTTTAGTTTTTACAAAGTGTTTAGGCTGGTTTTTTTTTCTGTAATTGGGGTTGCAGTTTTTTCTTGGTTTTCGTTCATGGCACATCGATTAAGGATGGAAATTGTAGCAAACATTTTCAAGCTCAGCTTTTAAAAACAAGATTAATAAATAGCAGCAGCCATATCAGTACACAATCGATGCTCGTTTCCATATAAGTACAGTATTCTCAGCAAAAAATAAGTACATTGATTTCTGTTTTAAAAAAGGGTAATTCCACATAGTTTCACTCTAATTAAAGTCTGAATGAGATATGTTGAGGGTGAAATAAATAGTAAATCCAGTAGATACAGTATATGGGGGAAATATATGACAACATGAATTAAGGAAGAAGCCTAAAGATCAGCTGTAAAATATGTATTAATATGTGTAATACTTGTTAGGAAATGATTTGCTATGACCACAACTGAATTGAATTGACATTCAACATGATGCCCAGGCTGGAACTTGTTAACAATCACGATGTTGCTATCTCGCTCGAAGGCGAGTGCTCAGTATTGATCCAATTTAAATACCTTACAAATAAATCAGCATAACTATGGGGGGAAAAAGGTTAGGAATATGCTCCATTTGTTTATGAAACAAAAGCTAAGCTCTGGTTCTTTATTTGAAATGTCAGAAAGGCAGTTTCAAAGAGCCCACAGATTCTTATTGTGTCATTATACTTACTATAAAAAAGTAGTATCAGACCCATTAGCATGATTCAGACAAATAGTTAGCTGTTGTCAACATAGTTTTTATGCAATGACTTGTTGTGGCATGAATGATCTGCCATATTGAAAAACAGCATTTGACTGGATGAACTGTCAGGGATAAAGCCATTTAATTCCTCTGAAGCAACTCCCCTGATTTAAGCTCCTGTTCTTGAGCACAGCAAATACTCAACTCTATGAGACTCTCATTTATGGGGTGTGTGCATCTGTGTGTGCATCTATGTGTGTTTGAATCGTGAGTACGCTCCTTGGGGAAATGCACAGATTGAACAGCTATTTTCAGGTGAGAGGTAATTAGCATCAATATTCATACACACGTTATCCGGATGGAGTGTTCGAGAAAGGGAGAATACTTTTGAAAGAAAAAATTGAAGATAATAGGCGATGAAGATTGGGGGAGCTGGGGGCTACAAAACAGAGGCATGGGAGGGGGATAAAGCTTTATCGAGGATCCTCACTTATTGGTGTTCAAGTTTAGTACAGGTTTCTAACATGTATGCTGAGAACATTCCCAACGACAACAGCTCATGTCACTGAAGAGTGGCATGCCATGAGGATTCTCGAACTGGAATAGAATAGAATAGAATAGAATAGAATAGAATAGAATAGAAAAGCCTTTATTGTCATTGTACTGTTTTTCCCAGGGGTGTAAAATTAATATTTCAACTATCTGTATTTGGATTTTAAATAGAATCTTATATGTTGAATATATGGTGTCTACTATTTTGAAAGTAATAAACATTGGTGTTCAATAATGGTGTTCTTTGCATTTACAACAATCATGTGGCAGATGATTAAATCCTAAGCATGCTACAAGTCAAGAACAACTTTACGCTCCATAGCACAATAGGAAACACTGGTATGCACATTAAGTGCTAATTTTATTTATGTCAGTACAGATGGAGCAGGTGCAAAATAAGTACAAAATAAGTTCATGTTTGGAATTTTAGGATAGGAAGTGTTTTCTGAAGTTTTGAGTCCTCATGAGATTTTTGAAGGCAGAGAGGAACATCTCCACTCCAAACTCTGCCAGGCACACAGCTTAGTATGTTTGAAAATGGTCACGCAACTCAGCGCATAAGTGGTGCACTTAGGTTTTGTACAGCTATGAATCTGAAAATCTGCAACGCTTGAATGGAAGGACAATGCATCTGCTCACAGCATGGTATCGGAGAGGAGGCAGATGGAAGGGGTGAATGAGTGGAGGATTCACCTGTACAGATTTCTTGACATCATCTAAGTCCAAGTACTGCTGAGCACAGTGATGTGGTGGACAGAGGTTTACCCCGTGGCAACATCAGTTCCAATGACTCACTGACCTGACAATAAGTCTTTCTGGTCATCTTACGACAAACCATAAACATCAAAGCCAATGTCCAGGACATCAACCTCCCCCTGCTGCCATTTGGTCTACATTAACGCTTCCATGCAATTCATTTGCTCAGCTGAGCTACATGCAGAGACTTGGACCGAAAACTTTTGATCCTCAGATGACGTGTACTACTACTGGCAAGGAGGGGACGAAGTCTGTCCTTACAGTGATAACTCCAATCATTTCCTGAATGGGAGGCCAAACTTTTAGTACCTCACAAAGGAACAGAAGGTGCTCTGGATGAAGAGAAGTTCCAGGTGCTGGCATTATGGTTGAGGACATTTATCTGCAAAATGCACCTTGAAGGCAATTTCAAATCCTGTGGCTGCAGACATCTCATTTTTGTTAAAAAAAGTGGCACGGTATAGACGAATAGCCGGTGAGACACGTACCCCTATGTCTATGTGTACATACATACATACATATATAATGTGTGTGTGTGTGTATATATATATATATATATATATATATATATATATACAATATATACAAGACAATTACAATAGGGATAGTTAGTGAGAAAGAGTATTAACTTGTATGATTGTGTTTAGACAGCTGGATGCAGACACTTCAGTCAGTCTTCAGGCAAGTGGCTTGAATTTGATTCTGGCTGCCATGGGTAACCAATGGAAATTCATGAATTATGGGGTTAGGCATAGAGTCAGTGACATGACCTCTTTGATCAAATACCAATGTTCTTGATTATATAGAAATGTTGGGAGACCTGCTACAAGATCATTGCAGCAGTGATGTGAGAGATAGCCATGGCCTAACTGTCTGTGGAAACTCCTGCTCCCTACAGTTTTAAATCACATCAATTTAGATGTATCAGCCTGATAGATCAGACCCACATCTAGAAAGATGTAGGGTCAAAAAAACAGTCCCTAGGGCCTCCTGATCCAAGGGACAGCACCAACGGTTGCTTATCAGACTACCTTTGCATGAAATTGATTTGCGCTACAAACAATCAGAGGAACAAACAAGGTTATGTATTCATAGCAATGAAAATGAGTCAATTAGAGAGTGAGTTGTGTAGAATAGTAAATTAAACTTTTGCCGTAGCCTATCAACAAAACAGCAAATATATCAACCTTGCAAAGGAATGATATGAGTGCAGTAAGAGTCAGCCAAATAGGATTCAAGGATGGTGAAGTCTTCACAAAAGTCTCAGCCCAAACTGTCAAATAAAACTATCTCTCCTCATTTTTTTATTATTATTATTATTATTATTATTATTATTATCATCCCACAGCTCTTGGGAACACACTTTCTGGTACTTAGCATTGTTGTTACTGACTTTTAGAAAATTTCATTTTTAAAAATATTGGATAGTAATCAAAAGATTGACACGATTCAATAGGAAAAATGCTGCAAAAGATAATGCAAAAGGCATTTTTGGCTCTAAAGAAGAGCGCCTGATCATTTTATTAGCAGAACAATTAAACACAGCAGCAGGTTCTCTGTATCTGGTGGGCTCTCTGGAGTAACATGGATCAAAGGATGTTACAAGGAAAGTCTGATGAACTACTTTACAGAGTCTCTTCTTTGCTGAGTCAAATTAGTTGACTTTCTCCCTCTCCCCCTCTGTCTGTACATCGCTACCGGGGATTTAGTCCTCAACACAATATTCATAGAACCATGAACTGGAGAAGCCATCGGCCCACACACACTCAATCAGTCACAACATGCACATACAGCCACTACACATGAACAAACACACAATATACTAAGCACTCATTATCCACCCACATGCCTACATCTTCCAGTGAGGACAGCTATTGGGTATATTTCTGCCACAAAACAAAATCATGTCAATGCTGAGAGCAGCTGGTGATATAAATCAAGTGAAACAAAGCTAATAAGAGAAGTACTAAAAGAACACCGGATGCATTAGACATGAAACAATGTGCTAGCCATTGTGGTAGGGAGCAGCTTTCACTTGGATGCCAAGTACTGTACCACTGGTCTAAAGAAACATATTTATTGCAAACAGGTCAAGTGTGGAGCTGTGGTCTTCTGCAGTGACCAGTGGGCAAAAACCATAAATGTGATTGACTGATATTATAAAAAAGGATTTTGAGATACAGAGACTGCACACTTCTACTCACTTAACCTTTCCTGTGGCTACTTTGAACAAGGTGACCTCATGATCCTTTACTTCACCTTGAAGCTGAAATGATGAGTGTCAGGCCTGGATCTATTTTTTGCTCCATAGGTTTTCTTAAAATTTAGTCTGGTGAAAGAGATTTGCAAATGAATAGCAAAGTGTGTGTTGTGCCTGTATCATGGCTGCAGAACAACAGCATTTAGAAGAAAAATCCACTGGGAGAACTGCAGACCATGTATCAGCAAGCTTGACTCAAAGGGAACATGGCTCCCTCTCTTGGTAGGAGAAGGGAGTGTAAAAATGTTAAAACACCTCAGTGAACTGAAATGTCAATCTCAGCAATCTGGACAACTCACTTAAGTATAAATCTTCATGTAACAAAACAAATTATGGTAATTACTTAGTTCTGAAATAGTAATGAATTATAATTCTTTATTAATTTCATTACACAAACATGATGTGGTCCTCTATATAGTTTTTAATTTTTTTTGTTTTTAAATATAAATACTGTATATATATATGTGTGTATATATGTGTGCATATATATATATATATATATATATATATATATATATATATATATATATATATATATATATATAT
>JAOWBL010004373.1:0-11202 GCA_028564865.1 Zenarchopterus dispar | reverse complement strand
CACACACACACACACACATATATATATATATATATATATATATATATATATATATATATATATATATATATATAAATAATATAAAAAAACCAGGAACCTTCTTGCTTTGAGGCAATAGTGCTAATCTTTAACCCACCATGCTGCCCTTCTGAATGCAAAATTATGTCCTTCTCTGTGCTTGACTGTGGGGGATGGTGTTCCTTGGGTGATACTCAGATTTTTTTCATTATCACAAGTACTGGTAATTGGTTGATTGTGCACAGCTGTGTGCCATTATGCTACTATATGTGGATGCCCACAGATTGGGCACCCGCCAATCTGTGGCAGCCAGAATTCTGTTTAAGTTGTGGGGGTTGAAATACTTATTTCACTTAATAAAATGTACAGCATTTTATAATTGTTAGTCTTTTTAATGCATTTTTTTTTAAACTGATATACTGTCATTACCACATCATTAACAACCATTAAAATTAGAGACCACTAAGTTCTTTGTAAGTGAGCAAATGCACAAATTCAGCTGGGTATTAAATAATCATAAATAATCATTCCTCCCTGTATAGTCATATTAAAAGATGGCGATTGCCCAAATTTGGAGATCTAGCTATGCAGAAGTTTACAGATCTGTGCAGATCCTTGTTCCTCTGCACCTTTCATTTATACATCCAAACTGACATGGAATTGAGTGTAGCTGCACATGCTACTTGAACAGCCTTCTCTTCTTGCATTAATGAAGATGCAAATGAACACTGGCATGCTTTCTCGTTGTGTGAAAATATCAATGGCAAACACAGCAGCAATGTCAAGGAAAAAGAAGAATTTAGTCTTTAGAAAGAGAGTGTGAGTGTTTGTCAGAAACCTAATTTTACACTGGATCAAAATTATCTGGGGACCTGTGGTAATTTGTAATATTATCAAGGACGTCTATAATTTTTAATGCATCATGTCTGTGATTTATAAAGTAAAAATTAACCTACCATATTTCAGCAAACAGAGGTCAATAGATTGTCTTAATCCCGACTGAATGCAGTACATTGCACTGGTGCCTTTTCAGCCTCTTTTCAGGCATAATTACGGTAGGTGCAGAAATTAGTTTGATATTATTATATTGAGAATTTGGCCTATATCTATAATAGCATAAAGAAATTAAACAATATTAAACTTTACAGGAGGATGTATGAAACAAGAGTTGCAGAACAGTGACAATGATATGATGACACGCAAGGCTGCTTTATGCAGTAATATCTATCAAACTCAACGCGTCTCGGACAGTAAAATCAATCAATCAATCAGAAAAATAAATAAATAAATAAAAAACCAAATCTTGAACTGATGATTGGTGACGATGAAACTTCCAGACAGAAAATTTCAAGAGTAAAATAAAATTGCAGAGCTCAATTAAAAGCAAACAAACAAACAAAAAACATCAACAACAAAAACGCCAAAAAACAAAACAAAACAAAAAAAAACCCAAAACAAAAGAAATATCCACAAGGTTAGGTTAAAAAAAAAAGTACTAAGATTAAAAACTTCAGAAGAAGGAGTCTGACACCAAGCAAACCGATCAATAAACCACAAAAAAGTGATGCAAGACATTATTTTCTTTTGTAACGTATTGCATCACAAGACTTAACTAAAGTTAAATGTTCTTTCATAACCTTTCCTAATTAATCAATTTTGGATAAGGGTTTTTTTTTTAATACATCTTATGTTGGCTACTTGCCCTCAGGGCTCATGTTAATGTCTATTGTGCTGCAAAACATTATTTGTTCCAACTCAGAACTGCTTCATATCACCTTGTTTTGATCCTTAAAAGTTTACATTCATTACCATCTAATGATAGATGATGTTGATTTAACAATAGAATATTCCCTGAAACAAACAGCTGTGATAAGGAAAAAAAGTGGAGCCGTTTCCAACCAAACTTCTTATATGAAATGTTGAATAAATACTGCAGATAATCAAAATTACAACCACCTTTCAGTGGTAACTGAGTTAATAGTATTGCTAAAGTGTGTGACGTACATTCTATTCCTGGGTGTGTCTTTCATTGAAATTAAATGTGTTAATAAATCTCAGAAATGTAATGGTTGTGCAAATGTTATCATGAAGAGAAAACATAAAAAACTACAAGTCCTATTGTTACTGCATGCCTCACAACCAAGCCTTAGGACTAGATTTGCTATGACTTTTTCTGCTGTCTTCTTTGAGTTATTTAACAAGGTTGTTTCCTACTTATTTCAGTCAACAGGCTCTCTGCAATAAAAGTTGCCTGGGGTTGGCCTTGCTGTTAAATTGCATTATTTGAAACCTGTCAGAGCTGAAGATGTACCTATTTTTAACAAGACAACCCACTGAGTTTTCACAAGTGTCAACATGTTTTCCTGTCTGAAAAAAAAGAAAAAATAGAAGAGCTGTTCCCTTCAGTCAGTATAGTGAAGCCACCTTTTCTTTTTCTTCTTTCTTTGTTAAATGACATCAGGGAAAGCTGTGGTGACAGCACTGAACATTCCAATTTCTAGGTTTTAGTTATAATGAATAACCCTGCATTTGTAGTCACAAGGTCTTAACATTATTTGGGGCTATACTAAAGCAGCAATAATCCTGGAGTGCAAATAATTATTGAGCAAAGGCTGCATATCTGCTTTACTTTCTAAAAAAAAAAGATCCCCACTGTCTCATTCAGGTATTGCAGTCACCTAGTGGTTAAAATGTGTTTATACAGCGGTATTAGATACTTTTATTTCCACAACATTTTGGCAACCAGGAAGGAACATCGTCTGTGCATCTTCCCCCACTGCAGAGTGGACATCCCTGGGAGACAACCTGCCAGCCTTACCCCAGATAGGATTTAAAGGGATGTGGTCTGATGTTGGCTTTGGAGGAGAAGGTGTACTGTTGATGTTAGAAGAACCTTGGTGACCTTTCCTGAGAGAGTGTTTTTATTTTTGCGTAATTTCTATTTTTTTAATTGGACTTGCAGTGGTAAGATGGCTGGGTGAGTGAATTTTGTTGTGTTTTCTTAAGTGGTTGTGTGTTTTTTGTTTGCTCTTGTTGACATGACTTTTCTCATTTAGCTGTTTAGCTGTATTATGATGCTTTTGTGTCCAGTAATGGAGCTGTGGAATCTTTGGTTGCTGGTGGGTTTGAGCATTTTAGAGTCCGATTTGCTGAATGTTTTCCGGTCTCTTGATTAATGGCATTCTGTTTGGCCCCCACTTTGTGCTATGACCCATTTGGACTGGGGGGTGGAGGTGGGGGATTGATTGGTGTAAACCGATCCTTGGCATCCACATGTGTATGACTGATACAATCAGTCACCCATCAGTTATAGAACTGGTGGACAGGAAGCTTAAGGGGAGCTGCCGGTTCCAGTCGGGGACTAGATGGGCTTTTTTGAGCTTGTGCCTGAAATGAACCTGGGCTGACAGCAACGGCTGTCTTCTATTAATCAGTGGCACACTGTCATGCGGACATGGTGGTTGGAAGTATGGGACAAACTAATCTAAGAGTTCTGTAGCACTTTTAGATTGCTTTTTGTATGAGGATATGTATGATGTGTGATGAATATGGTGATTTCTGGGTGAATTGTATGTTGATAAAATTGCATACTTTTCCTCCTAATGGTAGTCTGAGTGTGAAAATATTGAATTATGTAAAGGAAAATTTGAAATGAGTTTAATATTACATAATGATGACATGATGATATTGTTATGAGCTGAATTTGACTGGAATCTGGACAGTTATGTCCACCAATGAGACCCAGCTGTGGTTCTGGGACATGAAATGTTGAGGCTCACTTTGGTTTCAGCTGTGAGTACGGCTATGTCAGAAGTTGCTTCTGCTGATGGTAATGGATGAAGTGCTCACTTCTGTCTCAGGTGGGTCACCTGAGACAGAAACGGGCAGTGTGGTGAACCTGTGCTTCTGGTGCCGAGAGTGCTCCTAGGCTGAAGGCGAGTGACTGGGCAAAATTGCAATCATGGAAAAACGGGACACTGAAAAAAAAAGTTAAGGGGCAAGAACAACCAAGGTGGTGTATTAGTAATTTTAATTACGTTCACCTGTGGAGCTGTGGAGGATGTTGATGATGGACTGTCCAGCATGTGTTGATCTGGAGAAACTGAAGGACAGTTTCATCTTAGAGACAGAAACTGCTGATGTGTGTTTACATTCACTAGACTGATGATGTGATGTTGCAGGGAGGCAGCAGTGGCGCTTGTCCTGTGGAGGTCATGGAGGGCTACACCTGACCTGTCCAAAGAGCACCTGACCTGTCCCTGCAATGTGGAGCTAAGATCTGGAGAATCCCTGGCATGAAATAAATTTAGAGAATTGTAGTCTTCATAGCTGGTGGAAAACCAGTGTTTTAGGTTTTAGTAAAGGAAAAGGAACTGTCTATGTTTGTGAAAATTGAAGTAAGGTTAATTCAACCTTTTTGCAAATTAACTGGATCTCATTAGCATACCCTTAAACTGAACTTTAACTGAAGTTAAATGGAATTTATGAGTTAAAGGTTCAGAGCCATTAAGACTGAAGACTCTTCAGTTGAGACTATTGACATTAAAGCCACAATTATTTGAGGTTATTACTGACACACTGGGGAAATTGTAGGCTGTATTATAATTATGGACTAAACAAGAATCAGACTAACCTAACATATTAAATTATTTCAACCTATTAACAAAATGGGATCTGACTATCTATGTACAGAAAAGAGACTCCAGAGAGTAAAATCAAATCAAAAGCAAAGTCATTTGTTTGTTTTGTCTTCTTTCACATCTTTTGAAGACTTTACTTTAAATTGTACTAGTGTGACCTGAACATCTAACAATTTATAATTCTTCAACAGATAAATGATACATAACTCTGGCTGACGTTACAACTTTTAAAAATAGTCTTACTGTCATGATCTGCAAGCACTCTGTTTTCGTCGCGGTTGTCTTCCCCTCCTTCATGTGTTTTTTCCAGCAGTACCTCTTTCCTGGGCGTGGTCGCTGCACCTCACACCTGTCTTCAATCAACATTGCAGTATTTAAGGAACACCTTCACTGCCACTCCTTGCCAGTCGATCTCTCTACGTTACCTGTCAGTGTTTCTTGTTGAGTCTCTCGTGAAGTTCTGTGGATTGCTACTTACCTATCGCTCTGTCATATCCAGATCCTGTCTACTTGCCTGCTTGTTCCACCTGCTTATCAACCGCCATCTGAGAATTTCCTGCTTTGTCACCTGAAGATCTGCTGGTTCTTCTGTTTGTAAATCAACCTGCCCGGTCATCTGGAAACCTGCTCATCCGTCCGTCTGTGTGCCGATATCCTGCCGTGTCCTCTGAAGATCCGCTGGTTCGTCCATTCATCTGCTTGACTCTCCATCTGGTAAATCATCCTGCCCAATCTCCCGGAAATCAGCTCGTCCGTCCGTCTGTTTGCCGAACTCACCGCCTGGAATTAGCCTGCACCTTCATCCGTCTGTCTACACCGCATTCTGAATATCAACCATTACGCCTATCAACTGGAGTATCTCCCGCCGCTTGGAATTACCTTCACTGAACTGCATAACAGAACATCTTCCATTCTTTTGGAACCTTCAATACAACTTATAATCAACCCTCCACCATTGTCCATTCTTGGATCCAGTCTACTTCCTGTGACATTTACATTAGTGGATGAAATACAATTAATCTGTCATTCCAATTATGATTCACAACCTAAAAGAAGTTGGTGTTTTTCAGGTTTCAGCTTCTAGCATAGGCATAAAAAATGTTTGAAGGCCACAATTCAAAGACTTAAGAGATGTAAAATGTAAGGATGTGTTAAAATGATCAGGTCCAGATTGGAAATGTGTCATAAATGTTCTGATCTTCTACATTGTTCAGCTTCTTTTTAGTCTAAAAGTTTGAGGTGTCACTTCCCTGAAGATTTGTGCCAATTTCGTGGTTCGTTGGGAGCTAATATTGATTAGTTATTATCTCAGTAGTTGTTTAGGTGGATGATTTCTTCTAAATTAACAATGGCTCTGTTTCATTATAATTAAGGTCATGTGTTTCAGATTCAACAGGAAGTTATCAAATTATCCTCCAGACATGTTTCCGTTGAGGACAGATGGTGGTTGTCTAAATGTATAGAGTGAATCGTCTGACTGTTAATGACCTTAATATTGTTGTGATTTTTAGATACATTTTATTTAATTGTTGATTGGTTTGAATGTTTATTTTGGAGATGCTACAAATATTTAAGTTGGGAAAGTTTTTTTAGATTCCGCTTAGCTAACCCTTTGATGCCTGAAGTACGACACAATTTCTTAAACTTTTTACATTTTTTTTTTTTTTTTTTTTTTTAAAGTCACCAGTCTGAGAGCCACATATATAGACAAACACCATGCATATTCAGACTCACATGAATGGACAATTTAGAGCTGTCAATCAATCTCATACACATGTTTTATGGACTGTGGGAGAAAGCTGGAGTACCAGGAGTTAACTCATACAAGCACAAGAACATGCATACTCCACACTAGGCCCAGAGCTGAACATTTGAACCAGGAGCCTTCTTGCAGAGCGGCAACAGAGCTAACCACTAAGCCCCCATGCTGTAGGCCTACTCTCGCACTGAAAATATACTTCAATCAGGAATATTATAACTATTATTCTATTGGCTTTATATTCATTTAACTCATTTGAAAAGAAGTGAATTGTGTTTTTGAAGTGCTGGATAGTATTTATTGGAGTTTAGTGGTATATAAATAAAGCTGAAAGCAACACTAACCTTGAACAGAATGAAACCAAGTATTCAAAATGAAAGTATTGCTTCAGGCTATAAGTGTTTTTTATTTATTTGATCTGGTTTTCCCTGTGAATATTTTTCAAAACATCTGTTTTGTGTATCGTTTGACTTTTGTGGTTTATGCTTTATCTGGTTCATGTAATTGTTTTAATTCTCTATGCTAGTAATTTCCCTCTTGAATTTCTTTTTAGCCCCTTCCTCTCTCTCTTCTCCCGGGCAAGATAAAACTGTGCTCAGACTATATCAAAGAGGGGAAAAATGTCAGTTGAGGAGGTTAAGCTTCCACACAGGAATATACAGTTGCAGATTCTACAAATGCCTTGTGATCCTGCAAGCAACTGGTTCTATAAACAGACTTAAAAAGCTCCAGTCATAACCAGTAACCTGTCCCAGTTAACAGCCTCCACACACAGGAACACTGTGGGAATAATCTGTCTGGCATGCTTCTGTGATACCAGTAAACAACCAAACAAATTTCTACCAACTCAGTATACAAGCAAGCCACAAGCTTTGAAACAGTTCCATCTTCATGTACAATTTCTTTCATTACAACTAATAGTTTAGATGCATTTGATTGGCTCACGCTTCTGTAGAGGAGTGGATTTTTTAAACTTTCCTTAATTCCTGCAGAAAGCCCACAATTGAGTTTACCTACACTTAATGTGACTTCACTCAAAATCAATAGATAGTAATACTTGGGACACTTCCAGCACACATGATAGGGAAGGCAGATCCTCAAGAGCAAGCTGAACAGAAAGAACAAAGTCCAAAACATCACACACATTATGTCCTGTCAGTAAATGTATACCCCATATTCATATTAACTTAGCTAAACATGAATATGGAAGTTATGAGGCAAGAAGGATGTCACAGTTCACAAAGTTTTCCTTTACTCCAGTACTGTGAAACTGAGTGTCAAAGCCTCCATACTGAATAAAACAGAGATCCAGAAATATATCCAGATCAAGGCCTCCAACAATGAATGACATCAGAGATGCTGATGGGATCAGATGAGTGAGGTTTCAAGAAGGCAACTACCTACCATGAATCAGCAAAGTTGGATTTACTGTTAACTATTTTATCTTTTTTTTGTAACTTGAAATTATAAAGTACATACTGCGTTATCACGTACTAGGGTTGCAGTTTCAGGACCTCTCCTTTACTCACTACTGTCCTCCATTCTGTGATTAGTGATTGTCTCCACCTAAACTCTTTACCTCTTATACCGCAGCCTCGTCTCTCTCTGTTGCCAGGTCATCAGCTCTCCAGTCTGTTTTTATCCAGCCTTATTCTCCATGTGATTTCTCCTTCCTAGTGTTTCTGACATCACTGTTTTCTGACTACATCTTCAATCAGCCCTACTCTGTTGAGTATTTAGGCGGCAAGTAGATCCAAGAGCAGACAGTCAGTAGTAATCAGTCTTTATTAATAGTCCAGATAGTTGAATGGACCAAGGCTCTGGGATGATGATGATGACAGGCAGTGGAACAGGAATGATGACGAGGACTGGTAAATCTCCAATGGGAATCCAATAACAAACGAGACAAGGAACAGGCAGGATGAGGGAACAGACGGATCTAGGCACAAGAGAGCAAAGTTAACACTTGAGGGAGGCAAGAAGCAAGGTATGCGAGCCTGAGAGCATTATCGAGCAGTGAACAACTGCTTGGCGGTTGGTAATCTGGCATTGGCTTGAGGTCTTCAGGTGACATATATACAGGTGTCATGATTAGTCCATCAGTTACAGCTGCGGCGTCAGCTGTTGTGCCAGAGCCGTACCCACAGCATCACAACATATTCGGATTCTTCTAACTCACTGGACAGAGTACTGGTCAGCCCTTCTTGAATTATCCTGCACGGTTCTAAGGGTACTTCCGGATCTGGGACACAGACTGTTGTGGATCACCAGGACAGAGAGTAGTCAAGTAACCTTCAGTGTTGAACTCTAAAAGAGCTAATACATTGGTCCAAACCATAAATAAAGTCTGTTCTTAATCCTTAAGCTTGTGTCTGTCTTATTTGGGTCCTGTCTGCAAATCCGTAACATGCATCCTATTTTTTCTTTAACACAGAATGCAGTAGGTCTGACATAACAATAAAATAGGGTTAATATTTATTAAATGTGTATGGGATTAAAAATAAAAAGTAATCCAGGAGTTTAACAAACAGGAAAAGGTGGAGTTAATCCAATGTTTATTTCCAAATTTGATCTGATTTATAAAACCCCTGTTGCCGGTCCTATTTACATGCTCACTAAGCCTTATTCTAATCTAGCACAACATAGCACAAATCATACACATGCTTTAAAACTAATTTTCATCAGACACCAACACAGAGACAATAGCTGTGTGCACACTTTAATACATGAAACAAGTACACACACTCTTGTTACTTTCTGTCAGCTGTCATAACTAAATTTTGAAATATGTTCAATACAGTATAGGAATCCATCTTTCTAGTGTCTAAAATTCGATAAACCTATGAAATAGCCATTGCTTGCTGAAGTTGTTTTTCAAATACAAAATTTTTAGCATAGTATGTTCAATGATGATTTACTCTTTCATATATTTTTCCCCTTCCAATAAAGGAAAGCTTTAGGCTTTGCAAAGACTGAATCATGTCACCTAATTAAATTTTCATAATTACACGACCAATTTCACCATTCTGATTATAATATCTCTGTAAATCCCTTCAACATCCATGTCATACGGTTAATGTAATTCACAGTTTATTTGAACAAAAATCACTGGGCACTAGATCGAACTGAGCACTATGACAAACAAGAACATTTGTCAAAGCAAACACTTATTTACTCTAACGTATTCTTAATGCATTCAAAAGTCATTAATGAATACTTCAACCCGAAATCCTGTTGTCTTCACTTACATGCTGATAAAGAAGATAAGAAAAGGCTTACTACATACTGCAATCTATAGAGTTAAGATGGATTTAATTTCTTTGGCTGGGTTTTTGGAGAGCCGCAGCTGGAGCCTTCAAAATCATAGCACTAATTGACTCTTAGGCTGACAGGTGAGTGAGGGCTGCACACATCACCATATTTAGGGCCGTTGGCAGGCAAATCACATGCATATGAACATGCAAGCCCTTTAAGCATGTAAAAGCATTAGAAGAATGTTAAGGTCCTATGCTTGAACTACCAAATATGATGACATTTTTACATACACACAAACACACATCTGTGTATTTCTGACATGTACATCATCGTTTCTTCTTATGCTGTATTAGGGTTGCTCAATTATGGAAAAATGTAATCACTGAATGATTTCAGTCAACACTGAAATCACAGATGAGCTGCTGACTTTTGAAGCATGTTGCTTTCATTAAATATAAAATGCTGAAATTTACACGGCAAACTGAAACTGCAGACTTACAATGAAAGATTTCAAACCAATTTGAAAAATGTTCAGAACATCAGAGGAAATACTGTTTTAACTCCTCAAGCAATGCCTCAAATGTTTCTGGCCAGAAACACCTTTTATATTACTTGGGAATCACACACTGACGAGTCTACTTATGATGTGCTTGAACAAACTGTGGCAAAAAAACAAAAAAAGTTTATCTCTAAATGACATTATTTTTCTGAGGATTAGGAGCCATAATTGAAATCATGATTTAAAAATTGATAATCTAGTTTGTAGCATTCTTAGTTGTGAAGCTTTAGTCTTCAGTTCTGTAGCATATTTTCATGCCACTGTTACAGAAGCCAGGCTAGGGCATTACATCAGTGATAAAATTGGTGTGACCTCCACAAAGATTCACACCTGCAGATATTTATTGCTTGCACTTAAACGGCATCCAACTTGCATAAATTCAACAATCTAGTACACAAATTCAGCCTCTGAGAGCAAAATAACTGTTACAAGCACATTAAACTGCCCCTGGGAGAAGCCTAATCCAATTAAATCAAATCAAACTTTATTTATATGGCACTTTTTCTACAGTAAAAAGTAGCACAAAGTTCTTTAACAGTAAAAACAGAATCAGTCCAACCCCCACCCACCCTGCCCCCCACCCATCCATCCCCCTGCCCCACCAACCCTGATCACTATCAGTGATGTTACACAATCAAAGGTTCAAATAAATAAAAACATGGAAAACATTATTGGGCACAGAAGAACCAGGGAGGGAACATTATCCCACTATCACAGGAAGCCATCTGCATCAGGAGGCAGCTGCCAAATCCCAGAGCCAGACTGTATGGTAGGGGCCACAACCCACCCCTGGGTGGGATAGAGTACCAAATACCACAGCTGCTGGATGGATGTATGGACCCCACCACAATCCATGGATGAGTGCCATCGCCATGGGAACTGGAGTCATCAGGACCTTCAATGCAGAGGGACCCCATTGAGACACCACTGAAGTTAAAAAGTATGTGTGTGTGTGTGTATATATATATATA
>JAOWBL010004372.1:0-11203 GCA_028564865.1 Zenarchopterus dispar | reverse complement strand
ATATATATATATATATATATATATATATATATATATATATATATATATATATATATATATATATATATATGCCTTTTTTGTTTGTTTTTGCACTAACTGGCTCTGATATTGCTGCATCAACAGACAACTGCAGATTAAATGACACTCTCTACCAGAGACTAATAATAGATGTGCAAAATCTTCCTGCAAACATCGAAAGACCTGAGCTTCCTCAAGAAGCACCTTCTGTCCTGCCCTTTATTGTAGACAGCCTAATTGCTGCATCTCCATTTGAGTCTGTTGTGTAAGCAAACAACAAGATATTTATACTTCTTCACCACCTCCACGTCTTCCCAGGATGAAATCAGTGCTTGACTTTTTCCAGGTTCCCCAAAATACAGTTATCTCCTTTGGCATGACTATGCTTGCATCATGACCAAATCCCCCAGTTCTCTTTACTCAGCCTCCTGTGTATCACTGACATGCCAACTGAGTCGTCTTTGTGTCTCTACAGATGACAGGACTCTGACTTGTACTGGAAGTCTGAGGTGTACAGCGTGAAGAGAAACGTTGAGAGTGCAGTCCCCTGTGGTACTCCTGTGGTCTTGACCACCCAGTCAAACATGCAACTATTCAGTCTCACAAACAGCAGTCTCTTCGTTAGGGAGTCAATTATCCAGACAGTTGTCTCGGCATTCTTCTAACATTTAACATGCAGCAGTCCAGACTAAATGCACTGAAGAAATCAAAGAACGTGATGTTTACATGATGCTTTTTTTTCTGATGGGTTCATTGAAATAGGCATATAATGGCATCTTCAGCTCCAGCTCCAAGGGTCCTAAAGGTAAACTGAAGTGAGTTCTTGAAGATGTTTAACTTGTTTAGGAGAGCCATTAACAGTGTCTTCATGACTTTGGCAATTGTTCTGTGAACTGGTCTGTTAGCATTAAGGAAAGATGAATTCAAGAGATTTTTTTAGGTACTGGAACAACGTAGGGTGTCTCTCACAGCGCTGGAACCTTCTCCTGCCTCAAGCAAAGGTTCAAGAGGTGTTTTAGAAGTCCCATAGCTACCATGAGCAGGGCTCCGGGACTCTGGGGCTGACACCATCTGGACCTGCAGCCTTGTTACGAATCAGTGTTTCCACCTGCCTCCTTATCTGACTGCTGTTGAAAAACTGGCAGGATTACAAACCATGACTGAACTGGAAGATGAAACCGTTGAGTTTAGACAGGGAAGCTGTAGGTCCAGGAGGGGAGGGTATAAGGCCTCTGTGTGAGTGGGGGCAGGTGAGGCGGATGCAATGCTTCCTCCTAATGAAAAACCTGTTCAGTTCATTGGCTCTGGGCAAACTTTCATCAGTCATCTTCTTGAAGACATGATCTATTTCAAAACATCCCACACATTATTCTGCTTGAGCTTGATGTCCAGCTTGGTGTCCAGTCTATTAACTTGACTTCAAACTATTTCTGTACAGTCTCAAGTACTCTCTTTGTGTTCAACAGCTCTTTCAGGTCACTAGTGATCTAAGGTAGATTACCATCTTTTGTTTTTGACGTTATCCAACTGCTTCTTGCAGGTGTGGTCTGCTACTGATCACAGTCATGAATCGATCCTTTCCTAATAAATAAATCCTAATAAATATGTTAATATTTAGTCACAATTTTGAAATAATGGATTAAGGGGGCAATCTTGCAATAACAGTATTTGGTAAAATTCCTGCACAAAAAAATCAAATCAAATTTAACATGTGTAAGTTTAAAAATCAAACTCTTAGATGTTAATTACATACTGATTTAATGGATGTTAATAATAATAATAATAATAATAATAATAATAATAATAATAATGATGATGAAATTAAGCTCCATGTGCAAAGTGTTACCTATAATGAAGAAACAATATAAATTTAATTTAACTGTGTGGTTTTCGGCTCCCTGAAAATCCTCGTCAAAGTCATAAATTCTGCTACTAGTCTCGCACAAAAGACAAAGTAGTCATTGGGCTGCCAAAACATAATTGTTTGCAGGAGTAACTTATTATTCTCTCAACCTCTTGGGTAGGTTTATGGATTGCGGTCTGAATTAAAAATACCAGACAACCTTAATTCAGTGAGTTAGACAATAATGACAGGATGCTAGCTTATACAAGCAGATTATACCAAATTATAGTCCTTGTAGAGTCAAAGAGTCCTGGCAAATGACTGTGTCTGACTCACTAAGAGTCACGTTTGGTTTGAGTAAGTCTCAGTGAGAACAAAACAAGATTTCACAAACAAGAGAGACCATACTGATTGTTCGAAAGTATTTATCCAAAGGTGTATTGCAGTTGTTGATTAAATGTAGTGTTGCCAAAGATGTAATTTAACATTATGCATACTTTGCAGCAAATGAAAGCCTCCACTGGAGTAGCAGTTTGCAGTGTTGTAAAATAAGCAATTACCGTCTTAATGCTGGAAGTATAATAGTAATTACAGTCTATGAACTGGACCACTTAAACGGTAGAACATGTTATTTCCCCCCTCATCATATCAAACCTGCTGTTTATTGACCTTTTGTGCCAACCAATGTCATGCCTCAGTAGTCCACAGTGCAAAATGTTGTAATATCCTCACAAATGATCAAAGATTGTACTATAGGTACATTCTCTCTCTTTTAATTCATAATACATGTGAAAATCTGAATTATGTAAAAAGTACAGGGTGGTACAATTGGACTTTTTTTTTTTTTTTTTTTTTGCAAGCTGTTGGAAATGTTTAAAGTTGACCAGCAGAGGACTCAGTAATAAATGATGTGTGAATGTATGAATTTAATGGCACAGATGAAGCTTTAAATGAAGACTAAGGTTCTTTGCACTGACTTTTATTCCCTGAGACTTTTCAAGGTTTTCAGGCAAAACTATTGGCAGGTATGAATAGTTTATATTCAACTATGTTCCAAAAGCTATGAATATAAATTGCATCAGCTTGTCAAGGGTATACATTTATATGTTGAGAATGATATTTTATCAGTCTCCAGTGGCATTGAACTCATAAGACACAACCTTTTTTTTGCAAGATGACAGCTGAGCTACTGCTGGGACTCATATTAGTTTACTCCACAAGCATGTTAATAAATTAAACACCAATGACCCAAGGCCACATTGTTGTCATCAACCACAGAAGTTTCTAACATTAGGGATTTGATAGGTTAGAATCATCTAATGTGTTTTATACATTTTATTCAATTACGTTTTCCCCTATGGTATATAAGACACATATTTGTTTCTTTTCAAAAGGAAAAGGCTTTGATGCTTGGCTGTTCTTTAACCTTTGGGTACATTTTTCCACATCATTTTTTCAACCTGAACCTTAACTTACTGCTCTTCAGATGTTTTGTTTTATGTTGACTTTGTCTTTCTAATGACTAATTTTTTTGTGTTTTTTTCTCCTTTTTTTTTAAAAATTGGCTTGCAAAGACGGTGTTTAAATGTGCTGATTGTTTATATGTTTCACTAACACAGACATCACATTCCCTATAATGTGAGGACTAATCTTTTTCTCGTTTATGTTTATATCATTAGATTATTTACACTTTTTAGTTCCAAAGCTGCTGCAGTTTGTTCTGTGGAGATTGTCATATTTCTAACCATGCAACATCTGGTGGCCACTAATTACGACATGTGTTGCAATTCCAAATTACGCACGGTTTGAAATTCATGTCTGGAAAGGCGATTTGGTCTGTAAATAGACAGGTGGGCTTTGATAGTCCTGATTAAAAACACAGCAATTCTCTGTTAATAGGAGGCTAAACGTTTCCATTCATTTCCATGTTGAAAGCGCAAGTGACCAGACTGAAGCATCTGTGCAGTGGCAAACTCACCGGTCAATACTGATGGCACAAAGATTAAGGATGCTGGCTGTACACATCATCACATCGAGAGTGACAAAAATGTCACAGTGGATCTTGCTGAAACGCCACTCTCCCACTACCTGGAGGAGAAAAACACGAGCAAATTGTAGGTTTACAGCAGCAATCAAGAAAACAAAGTCACTATGTTTGTTTAGAAAAAGCAGGGCCTCGGCAACAAAGAGAACAATAACTGTCTTGCACTCTTGAATTATTGTGTTGTGTCATTTCCACCCTGATAAGGCAAGAAAAAGGAACAAAGACTGAAATACAACCATTGGAGGAAGATATGTACAACCTGAAATCAAAAAAAGAAAAGTAGGTACAGGGACAATTTATTGCTAGTAAGGAAGTGAAAAGAAGACATATATTAATGTTTTTCAAACATGTGACAGGTGTCAACAGGTCACAGACTATGATTTGGTACAAAATGCTGCATCCATAAAAGTTTGACTCTTTGAGGAGCGATGGGGAGAAGATTTTCACTTTGTCAATGCATCACTGAAATGCTTAAAAACAATGTTGCTTGAAAAAAGATTAGAAGGGATATGCATATCTCTCTTTTAGTGCATGACATGTTGAAACCATTTAAGGAATCAGAAGGAATTTCATTGTGTAAAAGGGCAACCTCAAATCTAAGCTGGACACCAGTGATGCTCACTTCCTCAAATGACACTGCATCAAAACCCATCTTTTAGTAATAGCTAATATAACCACACGGACAACTGTGTACTGCAGGAAAAATCTTTGTCACGTACTACCAATATAGATTAAATTTCAACTCATTTTAAAGCTTTACTGTACAAAAAAAAAATACCTCAAAGACATTTGAACTAGACCGTGACACAGGAAACATATACTCTAGCCAAAATAACCAGTATTACAGGTGTTTTCAGGAAGAAATAGGTAATGTATGTTACAGATGAAAAGGAAAATTCAGACTACCAGCAACAAGATCAAAAGCCACTGCTGTTGTGGGATGGGATTGTATCAGCCCACTGTATGTGGCGAAAGTCACTTCTCTGACGTCAACACTCGTGCAGAGTAGTTTGTGTTGCCTGCAAGACAACATCTTTTTTAAGGATGTCAAGGAATTTTTTAATAAGACAATTCAAAATAGCATTCTGCACTTATTACACATGCATGTCTGAGGAAGAAAGGGTATGAAAAGGGGACTCATCTCTCTGTGGTCCTACCCTGTCCCCAGTGGGAGAAATCAATAACATTTTTGTGAAATTTTAACCACTATATTTTACACACTTTTGGATAGTGGGGGGTTTCTTTCATAAACTGTTCACTTCAGATCCCTGAACAACATTTCTCTTAAAGTCAGGACTTTTCCTGGCCATTAGAAAACAGGGCTTTTTCTTCTTTAACCATTGTCTGGTCCTGAACTCAGGGTCACTGTGCTGCTATGTGACCCACTTTCTCTTGAGATTAGGTTCACAGACAGGTGTCCTGACATTTTCCTTTAGAACTCAGTGGTATAATTGAGAATGTACTATTGTAAAAAATATTTAGGTTATATTTCTTTTGAAACATAAATATACTGCAGAAATAATTGTAAAGGCTATACAGATAAATTGTTCATTAACATGCACCCTGGTCTGTAGCTCTGTGATTACTTTTGTCCAACAACGTGATCGTAACCTATTTACATTCATATCTCGGTTGGTCCCTGTGGTTTGGTCAAATCCCATGATGAAACAAACATCATTAACTCTGACAGGTCTGATCAACTTGGAAGACACCAAATCCTACCTGCCTCTATCCACAGCCAAAGGTTAAGGGAGATTTGTGTGTCTCCTGCCTCTCTGTAGCTGATTAAACTTTGTCCCCGGGCTGTGCCTTCATGAAATTAAGCTCAGTCATTGATGAGCTGCATAACGTGGTTGGTTTTGTTAACACTCCAGTGATTGCAGAGTGACCAAGCACAGATTGTCCTCCACCTTACTGCAAGCTCACTGCTTTTCTGCTTTTTTGTAAACTTTGTCTTCTTGCCATGTCAATGTGAACATACTGTTCTCCATGCTTATTTTGTTTATTTGCGTCTATGAATTTACTTATCAATCAATATATGGGAGTATACACTTAGCTCCTCAAATACAAGCATTTATTTTTGAGTCATCATCAGCACTGCAAATTAAAACAGTTTTGACATTTCAATTTCAAGAATCTAACAAAAGGTTACACAACAGAAATACAAAAACATCAGTGCAAAGACATTTAAATTATATTGAGTTGATTTTTACAGCATATTGTTACACAGAAAACATTCATACAAAAAAAAGGACAACTCTTTGAAAGGTTGGCAGCACACCATCATCATTTTGAATTGCGTGTGTAGCTCAGATTTTACTGGCATGAAAATCAAATCCTAGTTCGGGGTGTACTCTGCAAAGCTGTTGCCATATTGGAACCACAATAAGAATGGATGAGAGGCTTTAGAAAGTGGGAAATTAAAATGACAACATGCATAACACATATGTCTTCTAGGTAACATAACAACATGGTTTGAATAAACAATGTTTTTCTTTTCTTTTTTCTTTTTCTATTTTTACATAGAGACATTCAAGCAAAAGCACAAGTAGATGGAAAATTTAAAAAAAAGGAAGTGAACAAGAGAAAAATCCTTTTAAATAAAGATACAATGTACGGATTACTTTCACATAATGTAACATGAGAAATATTCACCCTGATGTTCACTGCTATTGAGAGGAAATAATTATATCTCAACATAAAGCTACAAAAATGATCAGTTAAAGCATTTACATTCACAGAATGCAAATACTGTAGAAAGCTCTTGATGTTATTGGAGCTATATAATTAGCTGATTTTGAGACTCAAACATATAGGCAAAAAGAAAGAAAGAAAGTAAAATCATGTTTAATCACCCCTCTCTATACACAAGAAAATAATTATCTCTCTTTTTCACTAAATTAAATAAAAGGGTCGGGGTGGATCAGCTTCCGCGTTTAAATGACAGCAGCTCACAAACTGAGTTGTCGTTAGTTTTTAAAGACAACATGAGTTCTCTCTGAAAGCATGTTTCCTAATTAGCTATCTAGAATGAAATCTAACTCTAACAGTGCTCCTTTCCTTTGCGTGACTGTTTGCTTAACTGCTTGTTCAGGAAGCCAGCTGGCAGGAAAGTATCTGCTAATGAAACATCAAAAAGTAAATCTGCTCTCCAGTTCTTGCTGCTTTCTGGTATTACTGTATCCACTGTGGCCATCTGACTTTGTTTTAACATTACTTCCACAACCACGTACGGACCAGGTATGGTTTAAATTAAGGGAAATAACTATCAGCAGTGATGTAACTTTATATGAGCAGGCTCTCAGTATAGGAGTTGGTTACTGAAGCTGGTCCCTTCTTGCTTGAATGAAATTATTCACCAGTTGCTCTCACCAAGAGCTTAAAATATATTTCTGTTTCTGACTTACCCCTTAAACTAGACTTCGAGTTGCATAATGATGGCTGCAGAATTGTTCTAGCTCAAAGGAAACATTCTATGTCAGTGGTGAGGAACATTTTATTTTTCCTGATAGAGCCATATTCCTACAGCTAAAATAGGCAAAGTGCCACACATTGGATGATTTAATTAAAACACGGTTTCAATTAAAGTTGATAATTTTTTCTTTTTTGAATTCACCATCAGATGAGAGTTTTATTTCAAAAGCCTGTATAATAATCTTTAGGTAACTACTACTACTAATGTGTGGTTCTGTATAGTATTGTAATAATTATCTGCATGTACTGGATATTATTTGGAAAACATTTTCAAGGCTTTTTTTTTTCTTCTACACTGAAAACAAGTCAGTGCTACTGTTGGCAAGCTTGTGTTGATTGAAAATGTCATGGTGATCTTGTTAAACACAGTGATACTTGACTTAAGCTGCCAGTGAATCAACATTTATGACAAGTGGATAAAATCACATCTTTATGGGTACACTTTTTCTTTTCTGAAGCATGTCTTCCAAGTTAGATTCTGCCATTCATACAGCTGAACTATGGACTCGTCGAGTTAAAATATAATAAAAAGTGCAGAGTTTGCCTTCAGTCATTCGAGGAACCTTTACCAAAATGTATTTTATTTAAATAAATGTTTATATCATTTTTATTTTTATTTAAGGAGGGCTAGATTGATATGGCCTTGGGCTGCACTTTGTTCAAAATTGTTAAACAAACCTGGTGAAAAGTACAAAATAGACTTGTATAAATTTATGATTTTATTCTCTGACACCACAAGAGGCCAGGTGTACAATTTTTCTCAAGAACCCAAAACTATGTGTATTATTTCAACAAATGTGTCAGTCATAAATAACTGATGGTAACTTGAGAGGCAAAACACTGCACCCGAACATCCTAACGTTCAAAGTCAAATCAAAGAAACAGTGACTATAAGGAGTACCACAAAGGAACTGAGTAGGGGGGAAAAAAATTAACAGGTCTATAATAGTGGGTAAGACACAGGTGGAGACAGACCTACAATGCCAACATACAAATCAGGTCAATGAAGGAAAAAACAAAACAAAACGGAGAGGATTAACAATCCCGAGGATAAATCGTGATCTTGAGCTTTTCTGAAGGTCCATTTATTCAGCCATTATTTTCTATACCCGCTTAATCCTGTAGAGAGACACAAGGGTCTGCTGGAGCCTATCCCAGCTCATTACAAAAGCTTGTGGTACAACCTGTCAGGTTGCCAGACTACTAAAGGGCCACATTTATAGACAAACAACCATACATTCACCTACAGGCAACTTAGAATTGCCTCCCGCAAACTCTGGGAGGAAGCCAGAGTACCCGGAGCAAACCCACAGCAAGCATGAGGAGAACATGCAAACTCCACACAGAATGACCCCCTCCAGACCCGGGAGTCAAACCAAGAACCTTCTTGCTGGGAGGCACCAGTGTTAACCACTAAGTCACCGTGCTGTCCTTTTCATCGAGCCTCAAAAAGGCATGTCATTGCATGACTTTGATCGTGCTGAAGACTTGGACTACTCAACATAACCTGGACAAAACCTACCAGGATAAGCTCAGATGCTGTGTTTCCGTGGTGATTGATGTACTGTGGGTTTCTTTGGAAACAAAGAAACCCACTAGTGCACCAAAAGTAAAATTATAACATGAGAACTGAGTCAGACCATGACAAATAAACAATAATTCAGTGTCATGTCTGGAGGATCTGGAGATCGTGAGTGTCCAGCTTAGGCTTCTACCGTTGCCCTTTACATAAAATTTCTCCGGATTCCCTGATTTAGTTATATTGCAATGATATTATTGACTAATCTCAATAATATTCCCTCACATGTGATGACAAACAGGAGATCAACTTAATTGTCAAAGAATTAATCTTTTACACTTTATCATTTTTAATTTCTTAATGAATACCGATTTATTAACCAATAACCAGTTTGAAACATTATTATTATAATTAAATTCTCTACGCTTTTAAGTGCTGTTGATGTACAATAATTCCACGTATGTAAGTAAGTGTCACTTTTTTAGTGTATGTATTTTAGATTTCTTTTTTTTTTCAAACAAAAATTATTATAATGCATCAATCTAATATTATTCAATGACACATGAAATAACATTAGGTGCAACCAGTGTAAACATGGATTTAGTTTATTGATCTGACACACAAATTGCTACAAGGGACTTTCTGAGATAATCCTCTAGAATAATCACAAACATAAAGGCAGAATATTATTTTTTATTTATTTATTTTTTTTAATCCAGAGCCATGAATTTTCCCTACCAACTTGTTCCCCGCCTGAGACTTTGGCTTGACAGCAGTTACTAATATTTCTGAAACAATCTTAAACACTGTGAAGGTGGGCACTGTCTTGCAGTAAAAGCTGTTTACCTTTGAAGTTTGCACAAAAACACTTATAATCCTCAGAAAATCTCACTTTGACCAGCTCACTGGAGTCTACAGGCAATTATGCACTCTGAGCTAAGAGGCACGCTGAAGCTTTGAGATAATGAGCATGTTCCACTCATTAAACTTGTGATCCATGCAGGCACAGCTCAGCCATTTAGTCTTGGCTGATTTTTCAGACACCTGTTCTGTGAAGTTAATGTAAAGATTTGGAGCACCATCATGACACTAAATATGTGAGTATGAATACCTTTTTATTTTCCCTTTTTCAAAGAGCTCATCAGACAAGTGCTTTAAAGTTCAGACATGTGTGCTGCAATAGGCGAGATAAACAATTTCCATTTCCTTAAATGTCATTTTCTTGCATGAGCTCTTCGAATCAATCACATTTTACAAAAATCAAAACCTATAGTAATTGATGGAAACGTAGCATTTTATCATAAAGGGCAAGGTCAAAGCTCTGCCCACTCCCTGTGGTTAAGTTTTGTAAGGTAGTCAGTCCTTAAACATTAACACAAGAAGCTCAGTTACACATATGGTCAATGACAGCGCACAAAAAGAACAGAAAGTCTAAAAATCAAGGTCTATATTCTTGCCAAATATCAAACTGAAATGATTTTGATTTATTTCATTATTTGAAGGCAGACACATTTATGGTGTATCTAACTAATGAATTGTAATTTGTGGACTGTAAGTAAAAGATAAAGGTACTATACTATTCGGCTTATTTCGACACTTCTAAATGTAGCGATGCCAATTTTGTGACAATCCGAGGTATCTTCATTTCCAGTTTTTCCATATCCTTTCAGATTCCAGAGATTTAAATCATCCCAGTTTCCTCTGTGTCTGTTTGTTCCATTCAATATTAACAGGAGGCCAGGGAGCATAAGACGGACACGCCAAAATCACATTAGCATCCAGCTCTTAACACATGCTGGGTAATCCAGTTTAGACCATGACAAACAGCATGTGCACAGATCCAAGAAGAACATTTTTAAGAAAACATTGTTCTTCAGATTGTTGTTACTGGGCTGCTCAGTTAAAAATGATCAAAACTGGAAGTGATTAATTTTCTCATTGCTCAAAATGCCTAATTGGGAATGTTTTCTGTTTAATTTTTGGAGAATGAAGCACTGTGCACCAGCAGATGCGAGAGCACAAGCATCTGCTTAGGCAAACTGTCCTCTCTTCACCTGAAATGACACGTCTCATCCTTAAGACCTCCCTGTCAAAGCAAGCCACAGTGGGCAAATGCCACATTCATTAATCATCTTAGTTTCCTGAAAAGGGGGTCCCAAGTCCATAATAATGGTCAAATAGTGTAAAAGGCCACCTTTGATGTCTTTTCCTAAGCCTTTGACTTGATATCATCCATCCATCCATCCATCCATCCATCTTCCTCCGCTTATCCGTGGTCGGGTCGCGGGGGCAGTAGCCTGAGCAG
>JAOWBL010004371.1:0-11204 GCA_028564865.1 Zenarchopterus dispar | reverse complement strand
CACACACATATATATATATATATATATATATATATATATATATATATATATATATATATATATATATATAAATATATGAATTGGGCCAGTTCTACATCATCTAAACAAAGACGTTTTCCCATTATTAATAGAACAATGGAATCCAAATCATGTCATCCTGAGATAAAATGTTATGATTTGGATCCCACTTTATTTGAGTTTTGTTTAGTTCTATTGTTTTCTTAAGATTAAGTCGTTGACTACTTGTGCTGTTTTGCTCTGTGTTCTGTTTTACTTTGAATGTGTTTTTCCCTTATGCTGGATATGATTTCTGGTTTGACTTCCTTTATTGGTCTCATAGGTTCCTAGATGTTTATCAAGTGCTGTCCCCACCTTCTTTGGTCTTGGACACATTTATAGCACTGTACCACTTTCTCCTATTGCCAGGTTGTTTCTTGTGCTTCCTGTTAGCGCTCTTCTGTATCCTCTCCGTTCATCTCTTCCCTATGTTTTGTGTTCTTTGGGTCTTTGGATTTTCTGCTGTGCCAGTGCCTTTTCTTAAATAACATACTTTTCTTTCTACTCCTGCCTTACTGCTTTCCTGCATATAGGTCCCCACCCAACACATCCATCATGACGAGAACCAAACATCAGTTGTAAGCATCTAGGTTTGTGAAGTTGTTGCATTAAAACAACAGTTTTCAGTGTGTGTTGATTTTTTTAAAGCATTCAAATTCCTCAGTTCCCACACACATTAACCCAACAGTTCTTTTGCAGCACACTGTGCATATGTCTCATATGCTGTATGCACAGTGAGGCAATGAATCATTTTCTGGAAGTTCACACACTTTTGCACCTTGCAGATATCTAAAAAGGGATAATTTCCCCTCTAACGATAATCAACAGTGATAAGTGTCTCATTTGTTTAATTGATAATACTCATGTAACTAAAAATTTGGTGGTATATTAATTCACAAATATGGAAAATTTTAAGGGGTTCCAAAAAGGTCAAGAACCAGTGTAAAATTGGTCAGTCTGTTTCAGTTTATTTTTCTAATGCTGACAGCACAGTGTTCTGGTGGATTACATGTAATTAAAGCTTTCCCTCATCAGTTCTATCTATGAGAATGAGGACTCAATATTTAATCACATTTCCAATATTTACAGTAAACACATTAAGAAACACCCTGCATATACATAAAGTAATATAGTTCACTCAGTGATTTAGGCAGTTCTGCCATTTAATGTAGTGTGCAAAGTCAATTGTGTAAAAACACTGTAAATAATAGGCAACCTGTGGATTTAGCAGGAGTCGTCTTTGGATGATATTGATTTGCCATACTCTAATTCTGTCTAGCTGTAAAAAAATAAAGTAATTACTGGCTCAGTTAAGTTGTTTCCTTCCTAGAGTAGATGTGGATAAATACATTTGTGCAAGTTCAATGAAAGGAAATAATAAAGTAAAACAATAAAATTTTATATATGATAGTTTTAGAGGTGGAGAAACAAGCGAAAGAGAGGGATGGAGATTGTAATCTTGTATGAAGTTAATTTCTTTCATGAGACAGATATAAGAGTCAGTGGTCTTCCATATGTGAAAGCTGTGGCTGTTTATTTATGCTTCTGTATACAAGTGTTCCTCAATTCCAGTCCTCATGGGCCGCTGCCCTGGATGTTTTAGAAGTTTCCCTGCTTCTTCACACCATGACACAAGTGGCTGTGTCATTGACAGACTTGTTCAGACCTTGATGACAACCTGTTAATGACCATTAATTAGAATCAGGTGTGCTAAAACAGGGCAACATCCAAAACATGTAGGACAGCGGCCCACAAGGGCTGGAATTGAGAAACACTGTGTTAAAATGTCAAACCTTTCAGCAGAAATAAACACCCTGAAGATATTAAAAGCTTTTTTTTCAAACAGTGGTTTTGTACTCCATACCTATTGTACAGCCATGATAGATGTACAGCTTTTTTTTTTTAACCACATCATGTGAAATTTTATAAAGCAAGAAATGAGTGTGTAATTAGGAATATGAACTTTTGGTTGGGAGCCAAAACAACCAGTGGCTAGCTGTCATCATTTTGACGACTTAGAACTGTAGTGATTTCCGAGTACAGTTTCTGAATCATTCATAAAGACTTAAGAGAGCATAGTTATTCATACGTTTTGTTGTGATGTTAATTTTACTAACAGGTAGCCTGGAAGAGTCCAATGAGAATGCTTAGCTAAGAGCAGGCAGCTTTTGCTAACCAAGATGATGCATCAGCAGTCATTTCTGATTTCACCACAAAACGTGTCATTTGAAGTGAAAGGTCTTGCTGAGAATGTTTACTGGCAGCTCCAAGGCTCCTCCGCTGTGTATCGGCTGAAGGAGCCGGCAGGAACAGCAGGTCATTTCAGGAGTAAAAGTCAAATGGAACCCATAGTCAGAAACCCCATAATGCCACTCTGCCCTCAGATCGTATAAAACCTAACACACCATCATTTTTCTGATTTTAAAGAGAACACATTTTGTGCTCTTAATTTTACAAGCAGACTACCGGTACATTTACTAAGTCAGCCAAGCTAAGTGTGATTGATATTAGGTTGATACAAGGTGTTCCAGCTGACTTCCCAGATCTGTGCGTTCCACCTATTTGCAATATGACCCCATACATTATGAGGAAAAAGAGGCTTTAAAACCGCTTGACAGAAAATCTATGGGTGACACCACGGAGGGTTTTTATAGTTTTCCTTGTACAGACTATCATTAAAAATAGGGTTGGCAGATATGGCAGATGTACGTTGTTTGTTCAACATAGAACCCTAAATCATGAACAAGAACAATACTTCCTGTTAAGGTGTTAACGGCAGAGGCACATGAGACAGAACCATTCATTTAGACTAAAATTTAAATGTTAAATGACAATGAGATATAATCATTCTGTGGATTTAGCAGATTAATTAAGTATTTTAATTCATCTGAAAATATATATCATTGAGACAGCATTCCCAATAGAAGTCTTTGTGATTAAATGCAGTCTTGACTCATTACACTGCTCTTCTTCCTTACAGAACAATGTTGGTAGAAAAGGGTTATTTTGTAAGCCAGTTGTACAATTGTAGATTTATATATACAATTCTCAAAACGGTGGTGTAATATGAATGATTCATGGTTATACAGTCCAGAACAGTTGCCCAATAACACTTGAAATGATTAAAACTGCAACACCTCAGTAATTGCACCACTTCAAGTTTAACAGCTGGGTGGCTCTTACGAAAAATTAAGAACACTTAGCAGTTATTGTAGCAATTTGCAACACAGTGGAAGGTCAATGCCTCATAAGGTCGTAAGCCTTTTTATGATTAAGATTTCAATCACATTTCACTTCATCCTATGGCTTTTTGGTAACATACTCAGTCCTTACCTGTGTAGAGGTTATTAGTGTAGCCACTAATATTAGTGTAGTTATTAGTGTACAGCACTGTCAGAGGAAGTTTTCAGGATGTGGTGTTCTTTCCTTGAACAAATTAGGACACCTCAACAAACAGGAATTCAACTACTGTTTTTCTTTTGTCAGTTTCATTCATTCACCAGAATTCAGCTTCTGTATATGTTAACTGCCTCATTAAGCTGAGTACCTACTATTTTGTACATTTTTTTGTTTGTTTTGTTTTGTTTTTTTTTTTAAAGGCCCATATCACCACACTGCCATTTCTGTGCTTTTCTGCAGGAGACATGTATTTAGTTCAATAATCATGGCCATACAAAATATACTGAAATCCTTTTTAGTTTAATATCAGTATTTTGGTCTCTAAGGTGAAAATAGAGTGTACACTGAATTGCTATCATTTTAGGAGGATGTTCTCTGCATAGCTAAGTCATAGCATATAGCATTCTGTAGCTTCTAGTTCCTGCTGCTCTGATATTTAAACCGGGTTTTAGTTTTTCACACTTCTCAGTTTCTTTGATAACACACAATTAGAGTTGTTTGTCAGTGATCTCTGCTATTTTTACTTTTCTTGCACTGAGTTTTTTAATATGTATATTTTGAAAAAGAGTTTCTAAAGATTTTACATGTTTTTATGTAAAAGAAAACTACTTGTCTAATAGAAGCAGCATGAATATTAGGAAGTAGTGGTTTGGAAACATTTGATGTTGAAATGGCAATTCACAGAAGCATCCCCACTTTTTATCCATGCAATTTTACACCTGTCCCACTGTGGAAGAGTCTCTGTGAACTTAAGTGGAACTAAATTTAAATCTTTGTGTAGCTCAAACATTCCTTTGCTATTTGATAAATACCCACCTGTTCACTGATATTGTAGAAGGAGTTGATGTACTATAAAACACAGAAATGGCAGGAGACTGTGGTTCTTATTAGAGTTCTGGTTCATGTGAGCGCAGGCAATGCCCACCACAGAGTCCAACACAACCAACTCTGTACTTAGTTTTTAAAATAAATAAATACAAAAAAATCCAAGGACTTGACTTTAAAATGTGCCATATTTACATGACAAGACTGCAAGTCAAGGAAATTAAAGAAGATTGTATGGCAATTGATCTGGAGGTGGTAAATCTAAGTGGTTATTTTAATACATGTCCTCTGACCTGCACAAATTGCAACATTGGAGTGTTACAACTTCTACTGTTAACCACCACGGCGGCTACAAACAAGGCTGTGTTTATGCTATTATTATAGTCAGCTTTAAAAAGAAATGATTTACAAATGTATTAGAGACACTTTCTCTATGTTTCAAATTAACCTCTGTAAACCTATATTAATTGATGACAAACGTAGGGATCATAGGTGTAACTTTAGATTATGGGTGTACTGGGTGATGATTTTTTCTTCCTGCTGATTGTTCTGTCAGATTACCCATTTTATCCTTTAGCAGCACTCTCTTAGCACTCTTTCCACAGCCACAGCTGACAGAACTGAATGAACAAATATTACAGATAATCCTCATTATGAAAAACTGGAGCAGGTTGGACTTTAGACCTGCAATTGTTCAGTATGAAGCAGACATAAACTATCTTGTTATTTCTTTTTGTTTGAGAGATTTCTTATTGGCTATCCACTGCAGATCTCACCTCTTGTCTTATTTATTTTGAGTTTCAGTCACATCTTCCATTAACACCTGCTGCACTGTCAGCACAGTAATAAAAACATTGACTAAATTGATTTTATGTATTAGAATATTATACTTTTTTTTTAAATTCTGTCATTACTACCTCCTTTTTGTGTTAAGTATAATGAAATAAATGATCATTTTTTTATGATTAGACTTGCTTAACTATTGAATATTTGGAATTCTAGAAGAGGTCAGGCTAATATGTAAACTTCAGTTGTCTTTGGTGTCAGAAAGGTGGACCCATTGCTCTGAATCTGAACCTGGTCATGCAAGTTGTATAAAACGACATTCTCCATTGCATACTGTATATTATATCAAAAAATGAAAGAAACAGGTTAAACATCAATGAAGTCCAGGACAAAGAAGTTATATGCGCAACACTCTGGACAGCAGAATTAAATGAAATATTGTACTTTTTCAATTTCACCAATTATACATAAGTGGTGAAATATGCCACAATGTCTAGTGTGAAGACAGACATTTCACAACTCCAGAGCTGGGGGCTCCAGTGAACTTTAGGAGGCATTCCTACAACATGTGTCACACATCATGAAAGTGGAGAGCTGCAGGGAGATTTCATGGCGTGTGAATGCAATGACAAGGGGTACCAGAAAGGCAAAGAGGGTAGAGTAGTTGAATTTATCTTTTGAAAGAAGAAAAAAACTGTACATTTGTGTTTTTTGACGACCAGTGCGCTGCCACGCTTGCTCATGTTCACAACCCTGCAGACCAATGATCTGCAATCCAGCGGATATTAAAAAACAGTAATTATTATGATCAATTTTCAATTTATCTTCAACATAAAATTTAGATCAATTTGATTCTGAAAAAACATGATTTTTAGCCTGTTAACTTGATGTTGTGTCTCACTCATTTGATAATTAGTTCACATATTATTTGTATTATATTATATATTATTTATCTGTATTTTTCTTAATCTGTTACATGCTACTTTTCCACCCTACTTTAATACTCTCAAAGATCTTTAACCTTCTGAAGAAGATTGTGTTGTACTATGAGGATATTTTTTTTTTCCTCTGCTCTACATATTTCACAATGTCACTTGACATGTTGGCTTGGCTTTAGCAATCTGCATGCTAATATGTAACCATGACAAACTGATTCAACCGCACAGGGATTTGTCTCACACAATATCAGGAAAGGCAGCTGGCTGTGAGAGTGAGTGGTTTCATCACAATCTATATTAGTGGCATTGCAATTGATCTGGAGGTGGTAAATCTGAGTGGTTATTTTAATGCATGTCCTCTAACCTGCACACCAGTAAAAACAACTGCTACTGTTAACCACCTTGGTGGCTACAAACAAGGCTCCCTATCCTTAGTCCTCCTTTCTTGCCTGTGTTTATCTTATTATTATAGTCAGCTTTAAAAAGAAATGATTTACAAATGTCTGCAATGGACTGGCGACCTGTCCAGGGTGTACCCCTGCCTCTCGCCTGCAATGGGCTGGGATAGGCTCCAGCAGACCCCCGTGACCCAGTAATGGATTCAGCGGGTACAGAAGATGGATGGATGGATGGATTTACAAATGTATTAGAGACACTTTCTCTATGTTTCAAATTAACCTCTGTAAACCTATATAGATTTCTGACAATCATTATTGCATTCATAGACATTTTTTTTTTCCATTCCAATAATCCCATTATATTGGCTAAACATTATGAATCAAAGTATCTTAAACTTTACCACAATCTTCTACACTAAACTAAGTCATAGCTAGTCAAGGTAGAGGGTTACAAATTACTGTCCATCTTTTTTTCTTATTGCATGAGCATGATGTAAGTCTTTATAAACAGAACCCTTAATTTGGATTGCAACTTTCCCAAATGTCCTCTTTATAAATGGCCTCTTTTGAAGTGTTTTACTAACAAAATTACCCACTAGAGCTAGAGTGGCAAAGAAGTCTGAAATATAAGGATTTTTCTGTGTACAGGGGTGGGCGTCAGCACTCAGTCATTAAGTGTGAACAACTCAAAGATGCACTAACAATTTTTATATGAATAGGCTACTGTTTTACTTACAGTTATGCCTCATTTCCTGTGTGTATTGTTGACAAAATGTGGTTTGAAGATCATTTGGATGACCCAGTCACTGTTAGATTGTGTAGTATGTAAACTCACCCCCCCACACCCTCACCATCCACTATCCCATCCCACTCCAATACTCCCAATTACAATTCAGAGGATTATGTAGTCTAGAGAGGACATAAAGGCTTAAAGTTGTCTAGTTTGAAAGTAGCCCCAGTTAAGTACCACAGAAAAACCTAACCCCCAAAAAAAAAAAAATCCAGGATAAAAGCAGATTGAACTGACTAAAACAGAGAAAGAAGAAACATACTAGCATACTGAATATGTCAAACAAAACCGAAACATCCAAATAATGTCTACATAGATTAACTTGGGTGAAAAAGAAAAGTGACTCCAGTGACTTTTAATTGTTAAGGAGCCATTTCAAAGGTTACATGTAGTTGTGCTTTCCTGAACCAAAGCATCTGCTTAGGAAGGAATTCATCTGGAAATTGAATATCTCCATTCTCTCTTCGTTTCCATTTTTTTTCCCTTTGAGGTATTTATAGACTGTGCAGTGTATTGGTGATGAAATATGTATATGTAGGTTCTAGAAATCAGTTTTTACAGAATTACATTTAATGCAGGATCATGAAAGATGAGCAATTATTGTTGACCAAACCTACACGCGTACACACTTGCACACCAATCATTCCCAATCCAATTTTTCTTTCATTTTAACATCTATGGTTTTTCCAACAACCCCAGACTCCCCCACATTTCAGCACTTGATCTTCCACGGAGAAACCCAAAGGATACAGCTTGATTGGCCACAGTGGTGCTCAGAAGAAATCATTTCATGCTCTTGATAACTGTGTGTATATGTGTGTGAATAAGTGGGTGGGCTTTTAAACTACCGCTGTCTGTGCTTGCTTGCATGTGTGTGCATGTTCCTTCGATTTTATTGTGTTGATGGAAAGCACCAGAAATTACTGTAAAAATATTTAATGATTCTGATTCCAGCTTGAAATCGACAGAGTTTCAGCGGGTGGTTGGTAGAAATGGTTGTGAAGGGTTTCTACATCTTCCACAAGATGAGCCATATTGAAACACCCCAATGCAGGTTTTTGATGGGAAAACTGTAGGTTTGAGTGGAAAAGAGCAACTTCACTTCTCAGCCTGAGTGTGTTTGTTTCTGAGGGCTTTGAAGAATCTAGGAGGTCCTGACTATTGACACTCTTCATCATTTATAATGTCCACACTGTGTCATAATAAAGACAAGATCCAGCTTCAGTAAACAGATCTCTAACCCCCTACACTTTCAGATGTAGAGTCAATGACTGGCATCTGAGTAGAAGCAGAGAGGGAAAAAAAAAAACAAAACTTGCCACTGTGATTGATCTCCCCCACATCGAACTCTCCCTACACCAAGCTTGCTAGAATGAGTAATATGTGTTTGTGTTAGCTCCATGTGATACACACTAACAATTTCACAGAAATTAATTAGCACTCTGACATTTGAGTTAAATGTTTTGGAATAAAGCTGCAACAAGTGACCTTGTAGGTAAAAAAAAAAAAAAAAAAAAAGTATGGTGGGTGTCTATGTATTTTAATGAGAACAGGTGCAAAAGAATACTTTTAAGTAAAAATAATGAGCATAAATGACACTGGCAAGAAAAAGCAAGTGAAAGTTTTAAGTAACCTGGTTTTCTGTATTCATTTGTTACAAGTTGTGATCTCACCTTCATCTAAGTTGTAATTGTAGATCAATACAATGTGATTAAGCTGATAACACAAATATTTATAACCTCTGATGTCTTTACTTAGCATATCGTTGAAGAATTCACAGTGTTAGATAAAAATGCAAGCTGATTGAACCTCCTTAACCCTCTGGAGCTCTGATTCAGACCTGTCATTTGTGAGGAAGGAATTTTTGACCATTAACATAATAAGAATGGGACTTTGCCACAGGGTGTGCTTGTCTGTATGAGTTGTTTCTAGTCTGGCTGTTTTTACTGGAGCTGAACAGTTTTTATTCTGCATGTGTCCTCACCTGTCTGATCGTATTAGAGCACAATTCATCTGCTGAGTTGATTTACCCTGTAACCCAGCAGTCTGGGACCTGATGACCGTTCCTAATGGAGAAAATGAGCATTAAATCACTCTATATTGGAAATTTGATGGGTACTTGTGTATGACCATACATGAGGTTAGCAGCTAGATTCTCACACAGTTTTCGTCACCATTGTACTTAACTGCAAACACATAGACTGACCTCTCTGTACTTCAAACCAAGAAACTTTATCCATAATTGTAATTGGTCATTAGTATCCCCAGATGTGGAGGTTTTATGGGCAAAAGCTATGGGAAACGTTCCCTTCATTATGAACCAATGCATGTCTTATTTATTTTGATCTAGATTACATTTAGAAAACGCAAGCATATTATGCTGATTATGCTGTAAATCACACATTTTTCCAGTCACAGTTTCATTTGGTGTACTAGGGTCACCTTTAAAAAAGCAGCTTCAGTATTTGTTTATCTAAGTCTTGCACTCGTCTGTTTTCCATCTCTTTACTGTTTTTGTTCTATCACTTCCACATGTGTTTTAAACTCTTCTTGAGTGAAGAGTTATGGAAATGCTGGTGGCAAGTGTAAGCCATCAGGCTTCTGGTCGTGGAATTTACATAGGAATGAGCCAGCAGCATGTAACAGTTTGTACAGGGTGTGTTTCAGTTTTCCACAGGCTACACACTGGCCAAATGTTGAGAAGCAGAAGTTGTTTCATTTTATTTTATTTTTGTGAAGAAAGGATTGCTGCATTGGAAAGCCCATGGGTTTACGGTCACTAAGATTCATTCTGTTAATTAACACTGGCATGGTTTCCTTATGTGGGAAGTTATTTCACCTTTTTCTCTGGCTTCGTGTAGTTATCAGAATAATAAATTCTATCTCTCTCTTTTTTTTCTTTTTTTTTTAAATTATGAAGCCTTTGGAGAGTTATACAACAAACAAAGACCCTACTTGCAGCCAAATTTTCTTCAGAAATCATTTTACTTTCCTTTCAGGCCTGCAACAGTAAAAAAATCAGGAAAAAATATCAATGAATGAAGAATAAAGACTTTGATTAATTTTCATTGTGCAGACGATACTCTGAGGCAGTACTTAGATCATTTCATGGGTGATGAATGTAGAGTCTCTGGTCAGTCAGTGGTGTTTGTTTATTTTCACACTACCAGCCACATTGTAGTTCTTTTTATAATTCTGATTTGGTTAAGATCTGACCTAATTATCCACGTTCTGACTACAAGTTCTTAAACTACAGTGATACTGTTAAAGGTTGACTGATAAATGTGTTGGCTTATTGATCTGTTGGCAAATTATTGACCATTGTTTGATAACCAGCATCATACAAAGAAAAACTTGATATTGGTTGACCTTTGATATTATGTACAGAAAATAAAACCACACAATGTTTCCACCAAATGACTCTACAAACAAAAGGTATTATTTAGTGTTACATCTTCCACACCCAAACACAGGTTTAACCCTTGTGAAAAGACTGTCTTATGAAAATGTTTGCAGATAAATTGTTTAAGATTCTTTTCTATTTAGATTTAAGGGTGCATCCCCACTGTCATATCCAAGCATGATTTACCGATAAATCTGGCTTGTTTGGTCTATGTGAGTGATCCGTTCAATGCTGAAGCACATTGCAATGTCCTGCTTCCTGCATAGTTTAAAGAGGTGTTCTTGACCAGGAACTAAAGAACAAACAAGTGATAGTGAAGGCATAGCAGAGACTTGATAACCCAATGGTCCACAGGATGACCAGCATTGCCCAGACTCCACTGGTGTCTTTATATAAACTCCACCATCGATAGCATCCTCATGTACTTTTGTGCTTTTTCAGGTGTACTGTGGCACAAAGGAAAGGGTCATAACTGTCAAGCAAATCCCTGGGTACCCCCCCACTCTGGAGGACCAACACAGTTCCCCCTGCTAGTGATGGGAATTCCGGCTCTTTGTGGAGAGCCGGCTCTTTTGGCTCGGCTCACTGAAAAGAGCCGGCTCTTTCGG
>JAOWBL010004370.1:0-11205 GCA_028564865.1 Zenarchopterus dispar | reverse complement strand
ATATATATATATATATATATATATATATATATATATATATATATATATATATATACATACATACATATATATATACACATATATATGTGTGTGTGTGTGTATATAACTCTGATGGAAAATTAAGTAAGTAGAGCCTCAGATGTGGAATATCTCATTAAACATTACACTATGGAGTCCTTAGCTGCCTTACATTTTATAATTTGGCCTTTTAAGAATACAATTATAATAAGTTGAACTGATTTTGCCTGCACTGGAGTTGAATGCAATGTATTTCATTTAATTGCATTGTCATTAAATTACAATTGGACTGAATGTAATTGAACTGTATTGAACTCTTTATAATGCCCTGATATGACTTTTGCTGTGAATTGACATAATAAAAATAAAATGGACTAAACAAATAACATGTACTAATAAACACTTAAATACTTTGCATACTGGAGTACACAAAGAAAATGTTTGTTGCTCCGGGTTTGAAAGGTAAAAGCACATGTATGTTGCATCAGGTCATCATATGTTGAGCACTGTTGTACCATTGTTTTATGCTTTAAAAGTCATGAGGGTAATACAGCTGATGCAGTGAGCAGCTGTGCAGTGCAGCCTGTTGCTATACAACTGAGTAACAGGTAAATCTATCTGTCATGACAATTTTGTATTTAAAAATAATACATCTTTATAAATATCTGTACAAAGATTCAAGTGCACCCTCTCACATCAGTTCAAGCAGGTTTACAGGAAGAGAGAAAAAACACACACATGCCCAGAAGGAGGATATTCAGTTCTTGATGACAGAGAACACAACAGAGGAACTTAGATAACTCTTGTGAAGGGTTTATTAGTGTAACTGGCTCTGTAGGCTCACTCATTTACTCTCCTCTTATGTGACTGTCATCACTCAAGTGAGCTAAAATGGTCTGATGTGAATAGGTGATGCAATGATTTATGTGTTGTATTGCACCTTTTTGATGTGAAGTAAAAGTGATCAACCCATGAATGTCCTCTTAACAACATTAACATACATTTTTTCAGGTAATTTCCCTCCCCAGTTTGTCACCAGCATCCCTTTTTGACCACACTGAACCAGGTGCTGGTGCTGGGGTTGTGCTGGAATCAGTTCAGAACTGGTTCAACTTTGGAACATTTTGGAACTGGTTTGGTTTGTCATCGACACAGAACCACGTTCCTACATTTCTTCCAATATGGTTTAAATCTGCCTTTAGTGTGAACAGAATTTCCATATAGGGCCGAGGCTCACAAAGTACATGGATCACAGCGTTTATATTTTTTTCCCTCAAAACCATCGTGTTCACATTGATGGTCTGAATTTCTAAATGTTGCTGTTAACAACAGGCGAGGTTTGTAAAGGCTCTTGGTTACACCGACCAGCGTTTCAAATCCTGACCAGTAATGGATGCCACTACAAACAGGATTTATGCTGGGTACTGGTAATCCAATCGTCTATTTTTAATGTCTAATCTTATTCAAGAACGTTTTGGGTAATGAAGCAGAATAACAGTAGAAGTAAGGAATTTGAAAAAGTAAGAATGAATGGCATGAAGGAAGTGGATAAACATCAGTCTCAAGGTTGGTCTTGAGCTTTCTTCCCCTGCTTGGGAATTGGTTAATGACTATCTCCCTCCTCCCCTTTGACCTTGTGGACCTTGTTAGCAGTTGATTAGTGATCACTGAAGAATGACGTTTTCCCGTATTTGTTTACTGTTGGTGCAGCTGGCCACATGGATCTGTGCAACAGTTTTTGCCGTGCGAACATGTGATGGGGAAGGGGCACCTAGGTCATTGAAAACTGACCAGAGGGGCTCCTCACAACATGTCAGTAGGTGGCAAGTTGGGAATGAGAATGTGTTGCGACCAGCCATGAAGTCAAAAATAAACCTGACAGATAAACATCTTGTGAACATCAGACTCCAAAAATTAACTAATATTATTAATAATTAGAATTATTCTTAACTACAATTTTTATAATTTTTTTTACAGTATCTCTAATTATTTATTATAATTAATTGCTTCTGTAAATTAACAACACGCATGCAGTTCAAATATTAACACTGATATTTACCAAAAAAACTGGTCTGTTTTACATTTACCTTAACAAGTTATTGTCGTTATTATTAGTGAGCTGACATTCTTTTTTAGGTTTTCAGTCACATATAAAAATAAGTAAAAGTGCCAAAATGTTGCTCTGATGATGGTGCTTAATGAGACTCTCAGATCATCAAAATGATCCACTTCTATCCTACAGATCAATCAGCAAACATTCCTACAAAGTTCCATCCAGTAGTTGCACAATTGTACACTCAGTTACAAGTGTCAGCCTCCTAAAAACAAGAAGGATCATGAACTGAGTCATGCTCCAGTATAAATCCTAAAAACACAAACAAACAAACAAAAATCTATATTTACAAGTTACATTCTGACAAATATGGAGAATGCATGTTTTTATACTGATGATTAATAGCTTATCATGACTTCAATACCAGGAATAATCACGTGATCCATCCATTATGAAATCATTAACAATAACCAACACCATGAAATATGAGGACTGAAAATGTGATTCTCTAAAGCTGATATCAAAAATGAGACAGACATATTCTTTCAGTTAGGAAGCTACATCAAACTCTGTGTTGTATAATAATTTTAGGCAGCTACTCATACTCTATCACTGCAATGCTAAATACCAGACTGACATGCCAAATCCAAACCTCCCTCCAGGACATGCATGTGTCAGAGAAGTTTGCCCAGCCGTTCCAAGACAGCATGATGAGAATAAATGCAAACAGCATTAAGGGGATGGAAAACAATCCACATCATGCAGATTAAAAGGCCAAACTTGGACTAAAACTTGCCTCTGTTTGTGTTTTTTTATTCGCCTGTGGTGTCAACTAAAAAGTCCTGTCTTGTCCGAAGTGAGACAGTGGTCCTGGGATGAACTGGCCGACTCGACATCCCTTCCCCCCACCAGTAATGCCGACAGTGTATTAAAATAAATCTGTGCGCACGTCCCCACCCAAGCATGCTCACTAGACATTACCTTATACAAAGCTAGCAGCAGCATGCTCTCCTGTCTGCTGCCCTACGAGCACATTTTAGTTCCCCTGCTGCCCCCGTGGCCTCAGCTCCACCCACCTCACCCCAGCAGCCCCCTCTATCTTCAGCCCCCACTGGTGCTGTGTTTCTGTGTACATGAGCTCACATGACTCAACAAAACCTCAGGCCTCCAGTAGGAGCTGATCTGAGATTTTCCCAAAGAAGGGAGGAGAAGCTTGACTTTGTGAAAGGGACTTGGAGCGCTGCCCTTCACTTGTGAGCCCTGATGGATTCCGACTAAAAATAAAGACAAAAAAAGGCCCTTGAGAAGCAGATGAATGAACTCAACGATTCTTCTACCGCTAAATGAGCCGCCACATTGTGTATCGTCTCTGGGTCTGGGTCTGCTGCATGGTGTTTATGGCCAGGAGAGAACTGTGTTCTGCAAACAAAACATGGCCTTTTCCATGTGGATGTGTGGAATCAGTGAAGGAGCAAATGCAAGACAAGCCAACGGAGTGGGAATTCCTGTGCTCCCTCCCCTCCGTTGCCCCGCCCCACGCACATTCCTCCGTCACATTCACAGCAGCAGAAAGTCTGAGTAACGCAGAGCTACAAAAACAGACCAAAAAGGAGGACCATGAACCAATCCAAACAAACGCAGCAGCGACTGAGTGTGTGAGCCGTCTGCTTTGCGATAATGACGCTGCAATTACGCTGAAGCAAGATTGTAAGGAGCACTTATTTTTAGGCTTGTCAAAGTTAACATGTTAATAATGTGTTAACAACGCATTATTAAAAGCGAAGTTCTTCACAGAAAGTTCATACGTTAATAAAGCGTTAAGCTCAATGCCACTATTTTTTGTTTTTATTGCAAGATTAAAAAGCACGCAGGAAATACGACCTCCAGCCCAACCTGTACTTTGCAATGCAAGCCAAAACATTTTTCTGAAGCATGCTGTAAATATGTTTATTCAAAACTGCCTAAAACAGGGAACATTTAACTGGACATTTTTGTAGTGTTGGACAAACATCAGTTGTTGCTTGCTGGAACAATGTTTACCCTCTACAGACTTTTAGGTGATGTCGTTGATGTATTATAATACATCAATGATCATTTGTTTAAAGCAAGGATAATTGTCTGCTCCTGCATTATTGCAATTTGAAAAATGTCTTTTTAAGGTAAACAGAACAATAAAAGAAAATATGCTTACAGTTAATTGTGACTTAACTGTGAAAATCTTTCAGTTAATCAATAAATTAATAAAACGTCATAATGAATAAAAAATGTAGTGCTTGACAGCCCTACTTATTTCAATTTAAAGCAGATAAATGGATTATGATCATCAGTGAGGCCTGAAATGCTGAAAATATTAGGTTGACGGGAAAAAATGGTAAAATTGCATATTGACTGTTATAATTCTTTTGCTGCAGAAAATGTGAACCCAGATCTTTTGTTGTTGTTGTTTTTTTCTTTTCTTCTTGTCGCATTTCATTTTTTAACATTTGTCTTTGATTTTCAGACTCAGAACACATTCCAGATAAAAATGTTGGTACACGTAATTTAACACTCTTAAGAAAAAATAAGAAGAAAAAATAATGACGTTATTTCAAGGGATACACAATATCTATGACATACCACCGGAGCTAACACACAAGTCTAGTGTACATTCCCAGAGCCAGGGGATGACAACACCACCGCTGTCTGCAAAACGTGCCTCGAAAAGGATTCAGACATGAAGAAAGACAACGGGAGCTTTTAACACAACCAGACTTCTACCTCACCTGAGGTAGTGGCAAAGCTGTATTAAAACTAGTCTGCCTGCAGTAATGAGCTGTTCTCAGCACAGAATGTGTGGATTATTAAAAAAAAGAAAAAGAAAAGAACACAAAAGAAGCAATAATAAAGACCTGGCACTTTAGCAAACCCTGAGATACATCTGGAGCAAGAACTGGATAAAATACTGTAATAAAAGAGTGGAGTCAAGGGATATAAATATTACAAATAGATGAAGCTTTATTGAACATTTTTATTATTATCTTATTTAAATGGAAAAATGGAAATGAATATGTATTAACAAATGAAATGGAGCAGGTTTGAAAAACATGAAATATCTCAGATTTATACTGTCTGCCAAGAAACAAAATCAAATTTAAAGAAGGAATTCCTTTGTTCATGCATTTTGTGTTTTGTCTAAACTTTGATTGTTTTTGGGGTTGTATAAGAGTTGCTACCATTTAGCGATTACACCCTTAAATCAATACATGTATACAAAATATACAGATAGTATAAAAAGAAAAGAAAAAGAAAGACGTTATTTTATTAGCACTGAAATTTGGGTTGAAGATGGTGAATATGTATCATGAAAAGTAATTTCACTACAAACTAGCTCTAGTTGCTCTCTAAAGGTTGTATAGGAACAACACCTGACTGGCAGTTACGTGAAAGCAGTGTTGGAAGGAGCACTTCTTTCAATTAAATAATATAAATCAATGTCTGTCTGTATTATATCAACTTCATCGCATTCGGGGGGTTGTGGGGGTTTACTGGAGTAATCCTGTCACCGGGCCAGAGGTGGAGGGAAAACAAAAGAATGTACAATAAAGGTAGTGCTGTGGGGAGGGGGGTATTGTTTTCCATTGAAAGCTGTTTTTTGAATAAGTATAATTTTGTAACTCTACGTATATCATCCTGCGAGACGTCTCTGTAAAACAACAACAACAACAAAAAAATCTCAGTGTTGAAGAAGATGGACAAAAACATTTTTACTCTTTATTGTGATTGGCACTATCACTGTTGAGGAAATAGTCAGAGGATGGAGGCAGCAGATGATCATTCTAATGCTTATTCCGAGGAAAAGCCCTTATGTAAAGTGTAAAAAGGTTCTTGTGATATTTGAGAGTTTTTTTTTTCAAGTTTGCACCGTTTCCATGACAGGATTTCTTGTTTGATATTTGGGTTTTGCTCAAATCTCCAAGTAATGGAAACACTGTGTCTCAGTAGTCGCGTTCCCATTAGACCTACCCATAGATTTGCACAAAAGCCAAATATCAAAAAAGAGAACCTGTAATGGAAATGGCTCTAATTCTAAAAAAAACCCCAAATATTGGAAAAAAAAACAAACAAAAAAACTTTTTTACGCTTTAACGAAGTGGTTTTTCAGGTGGTTTGATAATCCAGTTTGGCACACAGGAGTAATGGAACCATGACTCGAGTTTGTGTTGTATCTCCTCTCCTCATATCTGACATCTGTCTAGGAAGGCTTTGTAAACACTTGGAAAGAAGTAAACAAGCATTGTACACACTAATCCTCTTATTGATCACTAGTCACTGCAGATTTCAGACAGACTGATAAACCATAAATGTGCAGACCATCACTCTTTTACAGAGTGACCCCAGTTCAAGTTAAATAGATCTTTACTGTTTGCCATATGTGAAGCTTGTGTGGAGACTGCACGGGTGTTCCAGACTGCCATCTGGATCCTATCAGAAACCACAAATACAGCCAGGGTGAAAACGCTCGGTAGCAGCGCGGGCAGTCTGGGCTGACGAATGGGAAGAGAACGTTTTCAACCCCTGCAGCAGGTCAGCAGCAGGCGTGGGCTTCACCTCACGTCACACAGATGAAAAGATCAGTTGTTATGGAGAGGTTCCGCCTCACCTCGCCTCCCACGCTATCTGAGATATCTCAAGAGTGTCCCGAAATATCCCTCACCACTGAACAAAGGAGCAAAATGGCAAGACGCGATACGTGATACAGCGAGGTTAAAAATAGTCGCAGCGCTGACGGACTGGGCAGCGTTTCATGATCTCCGCATAGTGCTCTTGGTTTACACCTCCAGTAGCTGTTGTGTCTCCTCTCGCTCACCGACTCAGCCCTGAGATAAATAAAACAAGGAGTTTTTTTCTCGTCTTACAGATGCAGAAATAGAGTCAGTACGCCTCATTTCTATACAGACTTTATGTGGCCTGCAACTTGAGAACTGGGAGATTCAAACGTTCTCACGCATGTCAAAGCACACAACGTCCTGTTTTGGGGATTGAGAGGGTCTCATGGTATGTGAAGCATAAATGATCTTCCTGAGAAGTCCACCTTTAGAAGGGGAGCATATTCTTTAGTTTTGAATGTCACTGCACATGCCATAATACACCAAGACTCATCAAAACGTTACATCATGCTGGAAAAATCCATAAGAGGAGCTGCAAGCTTTTCCAGCGCAGTTTTGCTGCACATCAATCAGCGCTCAGTGAAATGAGGAGGCTTACTGGGGGAGAGACTATGAATGCCTCTTGTTTTCTTGCAAAGTGTGAACAGGCGACTACATTCAGAGGGTCAAATATCGTAAAGTGGTCTTTGGTCCAATTCTGGTTAAAGATTAAAAAAAAAAACTTTCCCGTATGAGAGGAAACATTCAAATAAGCACATTTGGTGCACTGGATTAAAAAACTCAACAATTCCGTTTTCTTCAAACTCCTTTTACATTGAGCAAAATGTTTCTCTGTTTTCTTTGTTTCTTTGTTTTGTTTTTTGAGATATATAAAAATCCACGATCTACTTTGTCCTACAAAGTCTGGTAAGGAGCAATAGTAAGTTATACAGAATTGATTGATTCAAAGACATTCCAGGAGCATAATAGGAATCATTTCTCCCACTCTATGTCATAAGTGCATGCAACATGCCTTGAGTGAGGAGAACAATGGCCTCTTTCAGTGCCTGCACCAGGCTGGAGATGAGGAGGTGCATCATGGGAAGCAGATAGCCTCTTACAGTTGAGCTCAGATATGTCAGACGCCCTTACACAAACCCGGGCAACAAGGAATGGCACTTCAACTTTCAGACACGAGTCATGTGAATCAGGCCGCTCACAAACCTCTGACAACACTTGATTTTACGTACAAAAACAACAACTGGAATGCAATGTTTGTGATCTAGAACAATGTTAACACAGTTCACTTCTGCAGTGTCTGTGGTACATTTTAACCACAAATATTGCTCAGTCACATGCAGCATTTTAGTTCTTATAACAGTGCCTTCTTTTAGATTTGACTTTAGGAAAAGCCCGATTAACTGCCCTTAAATCAAATAGGAATTTTCGCACAACCTTGACACTTGATGAAACTCATGAACATCTATTAAGTTTAACATTTATGTCAATCACAACTAAAAATAATAATAATAAAAAGTCACTGTGAATCTCTTCTGGAGACAGAGACAACCACTTGGACAGATATGTTGCCTCAGACTGAACAGTAACAGGCTATTTACCGTTTTTCCTAAAGGTACAAACTGTCAGTGTGCATACTTTTTCTCCTGTTTTTCTCATTAGTTGTTTTCATGACCATACAACCTCAACTAGATAAGTAGAAACAGGAATTTATCCTGTATTTTAACATTTCAAACATTTGCTCTGCCATTGTATTTTTTACACACTTGTCATATTGTACAGTGAGCTATAGATAAAACCTGTTCTGCAGTCCCCCCCCCCAACTTTTTTTTTTTTTTTTACAAATACATTAGCCAGCAATTTGAACTGCAGGGGTCTGTTTCACAAAGGAGGCTCAACAAACTTGAACTCAAAAAGCTAATTCAGAGTCAACAAACTCTGACTTCAGAAACTCTGAGTTTTTGGTTGTAGAACAGATTGTGTGTTGACTCGGAGTTACAGTGACTATAAAAAGCCATCATCAGTGGAGCCCAGATACCATGATTCACCATGGCAATGCCAAGCGCCAGCCATCTAACATTCAGGCAGAGACTGAGCTAAGATTGGTTGAAGTTCCTCGACTGGCTGTTAGAGGTCAGATCCAAAAGTGAGACAATCTCCATCGACTCCCCTGTTAAAATGTCCAACTGTAGAGCAGAAATAAACACATTTACAGCCTACTTCAGAAAACTTCAAAAAACTAGATTTCACACCCAGGATAACTCTGAGCGGACTGAATTTTTTTTGTTGGTACCATGCCAGGAGCATTTATATAAAGCATTACATGTATTTCTAATGTGACTGATCGACAGTTGACTTAGCCAGTGCCTAGCAGCTATCACTTTCTCATTCGGTAATTGTCATGCTACTGTGCTTAGCAAAGCAACCAGCGGCTTGTAGGAATCCAGTGTTGGCTAATGACTACAGTAATTGTTGATTTCACCACCGAGAACATGTTAAATGGTACCGTCTGCTGTAACGTCCAACAGTTGTGTAGCTATTTCAGCAAGGCTCTGTTGAAGGAGCTGGTAGCCAAAGCTAACTTTGACTGACATACGCTGGGCATGCTACCGTTGGTTTATTGAGCAACATGGCTGCGCTCAGTATGAAGAAAAATGACCTTCAAAACAGCTCTTCAGACTTAACAATGTTGTTTTTCACACTCTATGGGCAACGCATAATAAACAGCGTTTTAGTTTGCTAGAACTGCACGTGTTAGTGAAATCATATTTAATCACATGAGCACATTCAGACTGAAATTCAACATCCATGCTGCAGAAAAGGAAAGAGAGTTAGTGTCAGAAAATTGCAGAGTGTTTGAATGTGTTGGCAAAATAAAATAAACGACTGTTTGGCAAGAATGACAGAGGAATGTAGATGTCATAAATATTCACTGTCATGTAGGTTCAATGCTGGGAGCAAAAAGGAAGCACATCTCAAAACAGCTGAAGATGAACATACTTGATGACTTTGTGGCTACTGGAAAAATAAAAATACTGGAACATATACATATATATATATATATATATATATATATATGCATCAGAGTTAAAAGGGAAAGGGGAAAAAAGTCAGTGGTATGGATGGCAGAGGGTTGTCCGTTTGAGTGGCGCCACTTTTCTCACAGTTCTTCATCATTCACTTTCTAATGTAATAGGTATGAGCAGTATCCACATCATTATTAGAACAGACATTTGCAAATGAATAACAGCCAATGAAATTATTGACCCATGATATTTTTGCGTGAAAAATAAACATGCCTGATATTTGTGATGCATGAAAGAAAAAAGATGATATGGGCTGATTGTGGAAAAAAACAAGACCCAGCAGTCTTTAACAACCACCAGGGTGTCACAAGTACAAGTCAGGGCTGGTTTGACCACATGGAAATCTATTCAGATCCTTAATATACTTTTCTGACACAAATGTGACATGTCATCATTCAGAAGTTTCTAAAATGTGCATCATCATGACTGGAAGGAGATAAAATGTAACTCAGGGTAGACTGAAGTAAACCTACTCTTGACCAGGTTTACTTCACATAGTCAGTTACCGTGGTGACAAGACTCCATGTATGAGTTACCTCGGCTTCTGAAACCGGCTCATCTGAACCCATGGCTCGGGGTTAAACAACCTCACTTTGTGAAACTGAAAACTCAGAGTTTCCCGAGTTCAGGTTCAACATACTCAAGAGTTTCAGCATGACCCGCTTTGTCTAATGGACCCCAGGTTCATTTATATAGCTTGATATTTGGGGAAATTGTGCTACTGAGCTTTTATGAAGTTGGAAGGTGGGAGATTTAGATCCAGATCAGCAGACGTGAAACACGTTGTCTTGATGATGGCTAAGGTCCAATAAGCCTGACTGAACACAATCAGCTCTCTGAAACCGACTCTAGTGGATGGAATGCTGTAACTTTTCATGTGAGAACTAACAAATGTGCTTTTCCTGTCAAGCCAAGCCAAGATGTCTGCTGAGAAACACCTGCTGAGTCAGAGCTTCATTCCTCCCATGCTCTAACACAGAGAGCAGTAGCCCCAGTTAGCTGTATCTGTCTTACTTTAGCGGAGCCAGATTTGGTGAAGCGTTTCATATGTTTGGGAGTTAGGAGTCCAGCTCAAACGTATACAGCACTTAGCTCAGGTTTGTCTGTTTAACTGTTGTGGGCCAATGTGTACTCTCCTGCAATCAACACACACACCTGTTCCACTCATCTGCAGCAATGAGCCATGGGGCGTGTCTCGGCTGCAGAGCCACGCAAACCTGTTCCACATCATCATCTTCATCATCAGCTCTACTTAAGCCTCAAAGGATCTGCTGGCAGGCGCCAGGCTGTTGTTTTTCCCATTCCGGTAACACTCTCAGGCTTCTGAGCCATCCATCCATCCATCCATCTTCCTCCGCTTATCCGTGGTCGGGTCGCGGGGGCAGTAGCCTGAGCAGGGGGACCC
>JAOWBL010004369.1:0-11205 GCA_028564865.1 Zenarchopterus dispar | reverse complement strand
CTGCCGGAGGTTTCTTCCTGTTAAAAGGGAGTTTTTCCTTCCCACTGTTGCCAAGTGCTTGCTCATAGGGGATCGTTCAGTTTCCTGCCTGCAGTTCACACTGATCACTAACAGAAAATATTTGTTGCATCATGAAATTTTTCAAAAATCCCCCAAAGATAATGCAGCAAAGTTGGGATCTGACTGGGACCCTGCATCAGACAAGGATGGGCCAATTTTCCCCTCCTGAAACTCCAGCAACTGGTCTTCTCATTTCCCAAATGTTTACGGACAGTTTGCAAGAGAAAAAGGATCCTACAAAATTGCAAATATCCCGCTGTTCAAGCTTTTTTGAGATGGTTTGCTGCCATCAAGTTCAAAATGAGATATTTCCCATGAAACAAATTTGAGCTTTAACATCTTATATGTTGTTAATGTTCTATTTCACAAAAAAGTAAAAACTTATTTCATTTCCAAATCATTGTGTTCTATATAATTGTTTTAATTACATTTTACATGCTATTCCAGTGTTTTTAGAATTGGCAACTGATATACATGTTTTTAGTATTTAATGTAACACAGTCACCCATGAAGTTGGAATAAAATGTTTTTTTACATTTTCTTTTGAAATGATTTTATATGATCAGAGGAATGAAAAAGAATAAATCTTGAATTTTCTGGAAACAAAATTATTCCAACCTCATGGGTGACCATGTAGTCTAATATAGTATTTCCATATTGAGTGAGACCTCTGCTTTATGATAATAAAAAGTGGCTAACACAGAAATGGGCCAATAAACCTTAGAAGTGGCTTTGAGATGAAAGAAAAACAAATCTGCCACGTATTTGCCTTGAATATATAATTCTGAATGATTACATTAAAAAATAATTGTTTGTGATGTTCTACTCTTCATCATCTTGGTTAAATAAATTAATATAAAAAACTGTAATAAAAAAATGAAAATACCGATAAATAAAAATATTTATTGAGCAAGTGATACTTTGTGTGTGTGTGTGTGTGTGTGTACAGAGGTATGAAGGTGATTGAGAACAGGGCTCTCAAAGATGAAGAGAAGATGGAGCTCCAGGAGATTCAGCTCAAAGAAGCGAAACACATTGCAGAAGAAGCTGATCGCAAATATGAGGAGGTGAGGGTTTTTTTTCTTTACCACTGTATACGTTCACACACTTTTAAGTCAGAGGAGACTGTTTCTTGATTTTTTTAAGCATTATTCAGCATAAACCAACATCTGGTTTATGCTGAATAATATTGTTGTTTTTTTTCCAAGATGGAGCAGCACGAGCAGCAGCAGGCGACAGCAGCTCTACCTATTCTTTTCTTATTCTTCTTTCTTTGTATGGTTTTCTGTCACGATTCACGTTTTATTTAAGGTGGTCAGAGCCTGTTGTGCCTTCACATACCATGGGATCACTTTTATTACTTTATTGTTCTCCTTTTTTACTCATTTTGGACTTTTTTGGGAGTTGGTTGATGGGGCCCCATCAGCTCCAGCTACGACCCCGTTGTTTACACCAGGGATCAGCTGTTGGTGCTTCGCAGCCCTGCTTTCCTCCACCCAGAGAAGCCAGAGATTCCAATGGAGAAGCCGGAGGAGGAGAAGAGGCTGCAGAGCAGGATGGAGGCTCCAGGAGAGAAAACGGAGGTACAGAGCGTATTTACCCTCAGTTATTATGGGAAACATCCGTTCACTCTCCAACAAGACCGACGAGCTCACGGCGCTGATCCAGCTGCAGAGAGAGTACAGGGAGTGCAGCATCATGTGTTTCACGGAGACGTGGCTGAATGAACGGATACCGGACTCTGTCATCTCCCTGGATAGATTTAAACTCGCACGGGCAGACAGGAGAGCAGAGGAGAGCAGGAAGAGGAAAGGTGGGGGTCTGGTGGTGTTTGTTCACGAGAGATGGTGCAACCCAGCGCACATCTGTTAAGGAACGGCTCTGTACTAAAGACATTGAGTTGCTCGCTGCCGGTATTTGGCCTTATTACATCCCGAGGGAGTTTTCACGTGTTATTGTGTCTAATGTGTCCAGCCAGTGATGCTGCTGCTGCATGTGACCTGCAGGGCCAACACCCCCGGGCTCTCACGGAGATGACATCAACAGTCTGACCCACTGCGTCACAAACGACATCGACTTCTGTGTGGAGAACACTGTGCTGACCCGGAGGGCACAGTGTTTCTCCAACAACAGACCCTGGATGACCCCTGAACTTAAAGCCCTGTTTAACCAGAAGAAGAGGACGTTTCTTTCAGGAGACAGAGAGAAGCAGAAGAGAGTTCAACGGGAACTCAGGTACAAGATCAGGCAAGCCAAGGACAGCTACAGGAAGAAGCTGGAGGAGCAGGACAGAGCACTAGGACCATGTCCGGACGTGGACAGAGTGGAGTCAGAGGGACAGCTGACCCCTGGTCCTGGGACTCCTATGCTCCTCGAACAACATTCTTCCCCCTCTTCAGACATCTCACGACCAGCAGACACCATCACCATCCCCCAACCATCATCACCACCCTCACCTTCATCTACCTCCACTCCCCCATCGCCAAGTAACTTTACCCTTCTCTTTCCCCCACCAGCCCCCCACAGTTCCCCACACTATGAGCTTGCTCATAGTGTTTTATTTTGAACGTTGTCTGGACTTACTGTGCCGTTCTTGTGTCTGTCTTCCTGCCAGCTTGGCCTTCTGTGTGTATATTTACACAGTGTAAGCTTTGTGCACCAAAATAGATGTAGCACTTGTCTTCAGAACACCATACCCACCCTGCACCCAGCATACCTAGGGTGGGAAGTGGTTCCTGTAATGCTTCTAAATCATATTGCATTGCTTCTGGTGGGACCAGTTTCACTCTTATATTCTTGTGTGAGGCTTCCATCCTTGGAGGAACACAGATTTACAGCTGTGTGACGGAGCTTCAGAATCAAGCCCAAAGATACTAGTTCCAACATAACTTTTAATGTGACTCATTTTGTTATGCCAGCTGACTTATCCATCCATCTTCTTCCACTCATCCAGACCATCCTGGCCTGATGAAGCCAACAGAACCACATCATCTGCAAAAAGCAGAGACCTGATTCTGAGGCCACCAAACCAGACCCCAACTGCTCCTCGGCGGCACCTAGAAATGGTTTCTATGAAAGTCATAAACAGAATCGGTGACAAAAGGCAGTCTTGGCCAAGTCCAACCCCCATGGGGAGTGAGTCTGATTTACGGCCGACAATGCAGACAAAACACTGACACCAGGTATAGAGGGACAGTACAGCCCATATAAGGGATTCCAGCACCCTATACTCCCGGAGGTTCCACTGTCAGACAGACCCTGATCTCCAGGATGCCTGAATAGATCCTACCAGGGAGGCTGAGGAGTGTGACCCTTTTATAATTGGAGGACACCCTCTTGTCCCCCTTCTTCAACAGAGGACAAGAGGATCACCAAGGAGCTTCTCAACCACCTTGGTGATCTCAGCCCCAGAAATAGGAGCGTTCACCTCTAGTTTTGCAGGCTCTGCTTCCTCATAGAAAGGCATGTTGGTGGGATTGTGGAGGTCTTTGAAGTATCTCTCTTGGAGCCCAACTTGGGATGTTGATGAAGTGAAGGGATGGAAAAAGGAAAAGGCTAAACAAAACTAATTCTTTGAAGATATTCTTTATATAATGTTGGAGTTTATTTACGTTTCAAGGTTAGTTAAATGTAACACCCCCTGTTTATAGGTGACTGCCCTTTGTCCCTCCACCTGTTAATCATGGTGTTCTTCCTCAACAAGGTTCACATGAGACACTGAAGGAATGTTAGGCCAAAGCTTAGCAAAAAACCTGTAGTTATCACACTGACCATAAAACCTGAGAACATGCTGTCCACGTCGTGATATTAATAAGATGTGTCGAAGGATAAACTTTCTTACTTCTCCTTCTGTCCGGGTTCGTTTGTACCTTAATGGAAAAGTGATAGACTAGTATTCTTTTGAGTCAATTTTGTGTTTATTTCTACGCACCCATGGAGAATATTTACAAACCAGCGCTGGAGCTCCAGTCCCTCTTAACCATGCATGGAATCGAAACAAAGAAGCCCAGATCTATAGTAAAACAGCCTTCTAACCCGTTTTGGTCCCGCCTTCGCAGAGGGTGGACTCTTCCTAAAAATGTATCAGTCTGTGTGGTTTTGAAGGCTCTATCTGTTAGAAGCATGTTATTTCTTGCTGTGGTGCATTCTATCTGGTGTACAAGCTGTAGCAGAGAGCAGCACAACTCCTTTTATGGAAGAACTCCTTATATGGTAATCATGATGGTGCCTATACAAGCTACAAGAAGATTAACAGATAACATATCTATAAGCTAGCATATCAATAATGTAACAGACAGCATTGTATTAAATGGTGACCATACCTCAAAGCATCTAGAGAAAGTGACAGTAAAAATGTTGACAATTATTATTAATTTATCTTTCGACATCCCTTTCCCCCACCCAGGTGGCTCGTAAGCTAGTGATCGTGGAGGGAGAGCTCGAACGTACAGAGGAGAGGGCAGAACTGGCTGAGGCGTGAGTTTCTGAATTATGTTTTGCCTTGTTAGTTTACCACTTGTTTTTTATGGGTTATTTTTTTCATGAAAGTAGTTTTTTTTTTAAATCATATTGCTGTCAGGACAACATTTCCTGGACAAACTTTAAATGTGGTGGTTTATGCATACACCCTTTCTGCCCAGGATGACCTTTGCCATTTTGTTTTTTACCATCAGTCAAATAAGCTCACTTTAAAACAAGCCAGGACCCCCACTGGCCTAACCACTACAGAGCTGAACTTGAACTCAGTGTTGCAAACAAAGCACCCCTCAGCTCCAGAGTGGCACACAAACTTAACTGTGGGCATGGTCGGATTTTCTCTCAGATCAGGCAAAGTTTAAAGTTTACTGGGGCTGTGAATAAACTTTACTTTACACACCTGCCATGTTCACTAAAGGAGGCAGAGGGGTAACTATAACTAAACATTTCACACACTCAGCAGTAAGAGGGGGAAACGGTGGGAGAGGAGGAGGCCACACTAAGAGGCTAACAGGCTGAAAAGGAACCAGTGGATGGTGACAATGAAAGGTCCAGAGCAGAAAATGCAAGAGTAAAACAAAGGTGCAAGTGCCCAACTGAAAAGTATCACATACAGTGTTAGGTTGACAGAAAAATAAGTCAAGTTTAGAGTAAAATAGGAATACATAGACACCAACATCCCGCTGTGAACTGGGGGCTGAGCCTACGTAAGTGCGTATTGAACTGGGTAACTGTACCCATGCCTGCCATTTATGCAAGTAAAGTTCAACTCCAGAGGGGTGATTTTAATCCAATCCTGTATTTGTGATCAATCACTTTTAGATTCAACTAATTATATTATGTAAAAAAAAATGTCAAGGCACAATTTTTTTTATAAGAATAAATATCTTAATTACAATGAGGCACTTTAGCCGTAACTGAATGCTTATTCTTTCTGCTATTCTTACATTTTCTCGTCTCTTTAAAATCAAAAAGGAAATGTGCAGAGCTGGAGGAAGAACTGAAGAATGTCACAAACAACCTGAAATCTCTGGAGGCACAGGCTGAAAAGGTAGGACCAGGCTGAACATCTGGCAAGTGGTTGAATACACCCTCATCGGGCTTTTCACAAGCCTGTGTTGTTCTTTTCACACGTGCAGAGCAATTCACAAATTTCCAAGACATTACCTTGAGTATCTGTACTTGAAGCGCAATGTCCAGATCTGATCATGAAAAACATCTGAAGAAAACTCTGAAAAACACCTTGTTTGGCTATTAAACAACAAGTGTGAGGAAAACTCAGAACAAACAAGTACCATGATCCCATTCAGTTCATTCATGCTGGTCTGCAAAAACAACAAATAAGCCTTAATTTAAGCTTAAAATAGCCATTATTCTGTATAACCCACCTAGTTTTGTGTGCCTAATCTGCTGTAATCAAAACAGTCATGTTTTGATCGTGTCTATTGAAAATAGTGGTCATGAGAACCATCTCCTATTTGCTACCAGATCTTTAAATGGACAGCTCCGAGCAAAGACAAGTCCTGATTCCTAATCTGAAAAGAAGAAGAAAAATCTACTTGTCACACGGGAGGTGCATATTCACAGAAACTGACCCCAGTTATTAAGTTTCAGCTCGTTCTTACAGGACTGAGAGGTACCAGTGTTCTGCCTCACAGAAGAGGCATCTATAACCTACAGCTACCCCAAATTAATGGTGTTTCTTATCACAGTACTCTCAAAAAGAGGACAAGTATGAGGAAGAAATCAAGATCCTCACTGACAAGCTGAAAGAGGTGAGCATGAAGAAACGATGCCCTCTTATGGTATAAAATTCCATTTAAAACCTTCAAAAATACGTACATCTTGTTAGAAGATGTGTGTCCGATGAAATGTTATTTTATCGGAGGATGTTTCCTTTTACCTCAGGCTGAGACACGAGCGGAGTTTGCTGAGAGATCCGTAGCCAAGCTGGAGAAGACCATCGATGATTTAGAAGGTACTAATTCCACTTCTGTCCTGTCCGTCGTGCTAAGTTCGTTGGAAGTGAACTCTGTACATAAATACACCATCTGTCGGTACGGTTTTACTAATGTTCTTCATAAAGTGCTCAATGTGTCAGTGTAATTGTTAGCAATAATTCATAATCCAGCAGTTATTATAAATATAAATAAAGCACTTATTCAGAATTCTCAAAAAAAGAGATATAGAGTTTCAGACTGAAAAATCTTGTGTCCAGAATTAAGAATATAATGAGTGATTTGTGGTGTGGTAAAATGAGGCATCAAACCATCTTGCCACTATTCTTCCACTTGGAAAAGCTGAAAACAAAATAAGGAAATACAAACATTTACGCTTTTGTATATGAGGTCATGACAAGAATAATCTGATTAATTTCTGGAGGCGTTTTTCACATTGAAGAGTTATTTTGGTCCTTTAAATGTTTATTTGATTCATTCAAGATTGTCGATATCTGTTTAGGTACATTTCTTTTCAGGGCTAACCACAGCAGTTCAGTCACATCTGGACTTTGTTCGGGCCATCGAACTAGCTTGATTCTTGTGTATTACAGTAACCTTTCTGTTAAAGATTTGGTGGGTTCTCAGCTCAGCTTCAGCGTTTTGATGTGTGGCACCACATTTAACTGATTCTTACATATTGATATAGAGGCTCTACAGGTTGGTGTTGTAAGGGGTGGGGGTGGGGTGGGGGGATCCAAGTGCGGACACAGTGGGTTGAGATGACGTACATTTATTGACGGAGATGGAGGTCCAGAAGGTGAATAAAAGGCATCCACAAGGCTGAAGTAGCTGCTGAAGGAGTGTAGAACAGGTGTGGCTCAGTGGCAGGAGCTGTGACGGTGGTGGGGAGCAGCTGTGTGGAGTTGACCACCTGAGCCCACAACAGTTGGCTGTAACGGTACTGATATGTTTTTGAGTTTCTGAATTTTCATTTCTCTCTAAGTTACTTTTTCTCTCATTTTGCAGTGACTCCTGATTGTGTTCAGCCTTTCTTCTGTATTATTTATTTCTTTTTTTGTGGGTGTAAAAAGATGATCAATGCTATTTGGATCTTGACTTTCTCATTTCAAAATCATGATGGCTTTTGCTTTTGGCTGTGCTTTCATAGACTGACATGCAGGTTAGATTTACTAATTGTTTATGTTACATTTGCTGTGATCTAAGTATATTCATAATTCAGTTCAAGAAAATGATATTTGAATTACCCTTGAAGAGAGATTAAACTGTATTTTCCAGCCATAATCACTCCCACCAAGCAGATCCTTTAATGATCAACTCAGGGGAAAACATTAGAGGGCAGAAAAGCCAAGAAAGTGGGAAGTGAAAAATGAAGTTTGGAATGACTAGGCAGCTGCATACTGCAGCAGGTCTGACCATGCGTTTGTCTGGTTTCTTCTTAAAAGCTGCTTCTCAGCCTTTCTGCATTAAACCCCGAGTTCTGAAGGATTGTTTTCATGCTGGTTGAAGGATCTGCTAATTAAAGCATTTCTGCTGGTAATTCTGGCACTTTTGTAAGATCTCAGAAGCTGACTTGACTTTTAAAGTCCACGTTTCCTTCTCAAATATACATTCAATTGTTTGTCAGCCGTGCCTGGTGTTCTGCAGAGCTAACTTCAACATCTCTGCTAATGTTTTCACATTTATTTTTATCTTTTTAAACCCATATTGAATTGTCTGCCTGTCTGTTTGCCTGCCCATAGATGAGCTTTATGCTCAAAAACTGAAGTACAAAGCCATCAGTGAAGAACTGGACCACGCGCTCAATGACATGACCTCTATGTAAGTTGTGATATGTATCATTGAACTTCATGTCAAACCTCAGAAATGACTAAAAATGAATGGAGATCAGTCTGCCAGGGTTACGATAGTTAAGAGAAACAAGCTACTCATTCATCTGCACTCCACACTCACACTCAGGGAAATGATATTTTCTGACATTCTTTATCACACCACAGTCACACTCATATCTCATGCCACATCCACGTTATTCACACGTCTTCATATCTCACATGCATATGTCCACTAAAAATTACTTAAGTTGATACCAAAAATTTCCTTTACACCCTCTGGGGAAGTGTTTTGCTATTTTCCACAGAAGGGATTAATATTTGGATAATGTTCTTTCTTGGTGGAGGCCAAGACTGAACTAAGATTAATTATGGAACTTAGAAAGTCCAGATGTACCACAGTTTTAAATACCAAGTAGAAATTAAAATCTCAGATTTTTTTCTGTCAAACTGATATGCCAAACTACCACAGGATATTATATCTACCCATCTTTTGATGGATACAAGAAATGGACATATAATTACATTAAGTATAATTTTTGGAAGTTTTCCTTCAATACTTAGGAAGTACCTGCTCACTAAACTCAGTTCTTTTGGAGTGGTTAAGGAAATCCTTATCATTTTCTATCAGTACTTCAATACCTTTCATTTACCTGCTGCTTTAATCCCACCAGCTTGCAACATGTTTAAACACTCTTCTTAAGACCTGCTTTTCATATCGGGCATCCTCTGTCTACAGAAGACAATTACAAGAAACCCCACTGGAGTCTCCAAGAGCCCTCCTCTTGGAGACTCCTATAACATTCTGTGTTTAGGTGGCTGCCGTCAAGTTGTGGACTGCGTTGTCCACGGTGCAGGACACAGAGGAGGAGAGTCATTTTTGTCCCCACAGCAGTTCAGCAGCTGAATTCTGAACCTTCCCTGTTCCAACATCACACCCACTCCTCTCATTCCTCTACAAATAGTTTCTTTGAACTAATAACACATGTATATTTGTGTGTGTGTGTGTGTGTGTAGACCTAAAAGAAAAAAGCCCTGCAAATGTGTCTCAAAGCCTGAAAGGGAAATGGTCTTGATGAATTAAAACGTACCCATAATTCATCTCTAATTCTTTCTGCGTTTGTTTTCAGCTGAATGTTCAGCAGCGCTAACTGTGGCTCACCTCCGTGGGTCCCTGACTCCTCATCTTCCACGCGACCTCCAGCTCCATCATTGTTTCCATCACTTTTCAACAGTTCAGATCTGATGAGATAGCAACTGTTTGCTTTGCTTTTTTAAGAGTTCTTTGCTGCTCTACTGTCAACAAGAGGAAAAGGAAAAAATAAAACGTTGGGTTTATGTGTGTCTGATGGCGTTTCTTTTCCACTCTGACTTTTTTCCCCTCGCTGTGCAACATTTCTGAAGGTGTTTACCAGAAATGAAATTAATTTTAGCATTTGTCATCAAGCAACAACAACACAAAACATCCAACAGGAGTGAAAGGAGAAATGATCACAGAAACCAAGCTCTTCCTGTAATAATGGAGCTAACACCACTGAAAAATATTTGATTATATGGATGCTACTCAAGATGAATAAAACCAATTAACCCCTGAGGGGAAAAAAAAACCCTGACCAAAATCAAAGCTTTATTCCATTATTTCACAATCTAATTCAAAAATACTTTAATTCCAGAAGGAAAAGAAATCAAGTAACTCATTTCCAAGTTGTTTGTTTGCAAGTTTGCCTGTGACATTTGCACATGTGGCGCTGGAGCTAAGTATGTTAATAAAACTTGAAATCAAGGAGGAAACGTGATGTTTGAGCCTGTTTTATATGGTATTGTCTTGGGTGTCAAAAGCCAGCTCAGGGCCAAAACATGACCATACTGAAGTCTTGAAAAAAGTAGTATAAGGTCCTTTGATGGCTGCTGCTTAAATTGTTGTGCTGCAGTATGTTAATTCGTGTTTTATGCAGTAAATGTGTTCATTTCGTTTTGCCCACTAGTTAGGACTATCTTAATTTTGTTCATCTAAACACAAAAACTAAAAAAAAGGAATTCAGCTCTGTGAAATTAGACATTTCAGGTCAGATCTATGGAAATATGTATAGAAAGTAATTGAATAAAAATTTGTGGATTTCTTTTATTTTTTGGTTATTACCATCTAATTCAGACGTTTTATAAGTGTAATAGTTTTTTTTGTTGTTTTTTGTTTACATTTTATTTTGTATAATAATTAATACTACTATACGATCACATGGTTGTGTATTGTCCTATGTATTGTCAAAATAAACCAGACCTGTGTTCCAACCACCTTGGGTTTCATGGGGGATGGTGGAATCAAGTGAGGACACAGTACTGGTTGAGATAAGGCAGATTTATTGAAGGACATGGAGGTCCAGAAGCTGAAGGAGTGGAATCCAAAGAGACAGGACTCCAGAAGGTGGAGAGGTGCAGAGCCAGGGGGGCGGGATGGTCGTTGGACAAAGAAAAACACAACAGGAAAAACCACAATCTGGTGTCAGCTAGAAGATCCGTTGGGACTTAAGTAGAGCTAATGATCAAGATGATGATGTGGATAACGTGTGTGTAGCTCCACAGCTGAGACACACCCCATGGCTCATTGCTGCAGACGAGTGGAACAGATGTGTGTGTGTCCAAAGCAGGTGTTGGGCCACAGCCATGTGTCGAAACAAAGAAAGACTCAAGATCAGCAGCAAAGCCTGACCGCATGGTTTCAGACAAAGAAACCTGCAGAAATGATTCAAATCCCCAGCAGGCTTTGCTTTTATGACCCCTTGGTGATGAGGATTTGGCCCCATACATAAAAAAACTTGTTCCTCACCCTCCGTGGGTGGTATCCCTTCTAAGCTCGGGTCCTCTACCAGAGGCCAGGGAGCTTG
>JAOWBL010004368.1:0-11206 GCA_028564865.1 Zenarchopterus dispar | reverse complement strand
TACATATTACAAAAGACACCAACATTTGTCCCTCTGCTTTTAACCCATCACTAGTTTCACTAAGACCAGTTGGGGGTTAAGGGCCTTACTCAGGGGCCCACAGTGGTTCACCTCTGTTACCAACCCAGCACTTGGTAACAGATCAAGTGGCAAAATCGTGCCAAAACGAGCCTGAATAGCCTGAATTGGGTGGTTCCCCCTGCACATACCTTCAAACCTGCTCAGGGTTACTTTCTGAACTTTTGCTTAGTTACTAAGCAGATATTACTTTAATATTTCCTAAATGAAATTTGTTACTATCACATGATTCAGAGGCGGATTTTGCTCAAAGTAATGGTTTTTTTTAGGTAGAAATTTTTAAAAAAGTAACTTTTATTCTGTGCTCCAAATGAATTTACTCTGACACAATAACACACATCTAGATTCTGACACTTCTGTTGTACTTTTGTTTCTTATTAGCTTCTTCTTCTTATAATTATTAAATTAGCTTTCTTTTGAGATAAACATTATATATACAGCCCTTATACTTGTGACGAGGTGCTCCATTTATTTTGAATAAGTCATTTAGCCTTGAGGCAGAAAATAGAAAAAAAAAATAGACCTGGCAGCTAATTTCAAAGTCATTTTCTGGTCTGTTTTTTCTTTAAATACCTTACTCAAGACTCTACATTAGGTCAGGTGCAATCAGGCATCATTTTGTTGCTGCTGCAATCGTGGACAATCGTGGACTGGAGGTGAGGAGTCACAAACACATCAGCAACCAAAGACTGTGACAAGAGTTTCACTTTACCTCTGTTACAGCGATCTTGTTTGATTAAGAGCCACTTCCTCATTACAAAAATCTATATTTTCAGAGCTGGAAATAGCCAAATATGATATTTGTCATGTGTCAGAGGAAATCCATATTTAGATCTTTACATGAAAAATTTAGACTTCTTTGGCAGAAACAGGGTGTTTAGATGAAGCTCGAGTTCCAGCATATTTACATAGAATTTGAGCTCTAACAGAGAAAGAAAGTTTCTCTTCGGTAAGACAAATAAAAACATTATTAAAAGTTTGACAAGATTTGTGCCCGTGATTCATATCAGCCTGCCACCACGCCGAGTCTACTGGATAACCATGGCAGGATCAAGTAAAACCTCTGTCAGCTCAGCACCAATTATCTAAGCTCAGAAAAATAGTCGACTTTGTTCCATGTATCATGGCATTTAACGGCGTGAAGTAGCTGTATTTCATCCAGATTCACATCAGCTCGCCACCCTGCGTGCTAGTCACACTCCCCAGGGAGCTCTTCTCTTTTTTTCTCTTTCTCTCTCTCCTTCCTTTTATATCCCTCGCTACTGTGTATGTAAACAGAAGTAAACGCTTTTTGGACTCCAAGGAAGAGCGCGAGGATCAAAAAACCACGGACGATCACTGACTTTGGATTGATCTCACATTATCCCCTAAATTTATTTCAGAGTGAGCAGCATCCAAGAATCTCCCGGTTTTGAAATAAAAAAGGGAGAATAAAGCGGAGGAAAGGATGAGCTGCTCTGACGGCTGGTGGTCCATTCCCTGTCCACCTGTGGAGGAGTCAAGCTAAAGCAGACCCTGAACCTCTGATGCTTGTGTGATTGAAGAAAAACAGTTATTTAAAAAAAAAGAAATGAAGAGTGATGGGTGGAGGGAGCAGGCAGAGAGAAACAAGAGGCACTCCAAGAAGTTTCACTACTCTATGTTCATGAGTCTCCTGACCCACAGAGAAGTCTGAGAGAAAGCAGCCAGGCGGCAGAATTAAAACTCAAGGCCTCGGCCTCTCTACGCCATCTCGTTTACATTTTTATGTCAGTTCCCAAAGAGATGAGGAGATTCAGAGCGGTTACAGGCGATGCAAATTGAAGAGCTGCTCCCAAAAGATGAATTTAGTCTCTTTTTCGTAAGTCAGAGGGTTTTCACACATGAGCAGAAGGAAGTGAAGATCAGACGAGAGAAGACTTCCTGCTCTTGGTGGCGTAGCTGAAATGAAACTTCCTGTCACTAAGCGTGAAGGTAAAGAAGGGCTCCTTGGTGTGTGACATCACTCTGACTTAGTAGACTTGCAGCTATAGGCGAGGTTTAGGGTTTGGGGAACAAGTCCAGGAAGCTGTGCCAACTGATAAGACAGAAAGAACCTATGTAGCTTGAAATAAGACAACGTTTAGACGTTTAGTTAAGGATTAGAGACACAACTTCACTTCGACTTGAGGTCCTTTGCGCTCGTCCTCGCGAGGACTTTACTGCACGGTGTGTGTCCACACACACCCTAACTCCTGGACATGGCAGCTCTCAGGGGTCTGAAGACCCTGCTGCTCTGGGGTCTGATCATCTGTCTGGTCACCGGTAAGTAAGCGTTTGAGATTTTAAATGTGAGTTTTTCTGGATGAGGAGCTTTTAAGGAGAGAGCGGCGCCTTACAAACGCGGCCTCGTGTCTGACAGCTGACAATAAGTCTCAAAGGAAGTGTCAAATTCATGTAAAACTTTGAGGCGATGATGTTTAACTCCCATAACTGAAGCGTTTTCTTAAGTCGTAGTAGCTGGTTGTCGAGTCTGTGATCGTGTTTATAAGAAAAGGTGAATTATTTTCCACGTCTGAGATAGAGACGTAAATCTGTCAGCAGTGAAGCTTGACAATACCTTTTTTTTTTTTAATTCTTTCTTTTTGAAAGGTGGAAAACATCACCACGTAACATATAATCATTTAAACCGAGGGCAGAATTGACGAGCTCCAACATATCAAGCCTTTTGACTGGCGTCTGCGTTTGTGCTACTTCACGTTTCTTAAACTTTCCAAACCCAAAAACACCAGACGGTTCAGCGCACGGCTGTGATGTGAGAAGCTGAAAAAGTGACAGGTTCGCGAGCCCCGTTGGCAAAAGAATAAACACTTGTGTTCAATCAAAGGCTGATGGTAATAAGAAGACGCTCTTTAAAACGTGTTCCTGTCTTTGCTGCAAAGCTGAGGGAATTTTTGCAATTATGTTTCTGTTCTCCTTTGACATTGTTCTTCTGTGTGAATGTGTGTGTGTGTGTGTGTGTGTGTGTGAATGTGTGTGTGTATTTGTGTGTAGGTGGTGGTGGTGGGGTAGTATATCTGTCAGAGATGAGAGGATTTTTTTTTTTTTTTTTTTTGGGGTGTGTCCCAGCAACCTCTCCACTTCAATCCCAGAGTCTGTGGGTGTTGAGACAACACACCTGAGTGTGTGCGTGCGTGTGTGCGGTTGTGTGCATGCTTTAGGCGCGTACACTCACCTTACTGCCTCCAGCATCACTCAGAGTTCTGCTACTGTTCACATCAAACATTTCTTTGCTATTTTCACCGAGACACGAGTCGAAGTAAATCTTTTCTATCCCACTCTGTTGTCTTTATGTTCAGTCGGGGTCAGTTTGTTTGTAACACACGGCCATGTGTGTGTGTGTGTGTGTGTGTGTGTGTGTGTGTGTGAAAGAGAGAGAGATAGCATCATGGTGTGATATTCTAAAAAAAAATAAATATTTTTGTACTTTCACTTTCTCAGATATTGTTAATTTTACAGGTTGAATCTACCCGGGGAACAAGTTCTTATGGTTTGACCTTGAAGCTTAGCTGTGAAGGTGAACGGCTGCGTGGGTTCACCGTGCACTTTGGTTGTTTCTGCAGCAGGACAGAGCTACGACCACTTCCTTTGTGCCACTCTGAGTTGCCTTTTATTTCCTGGCAGAGAAAAGTCAGAGCCGAGCAGCGCCAACTGAGAGACCGAGAACGAGTAAATGACTTGAGGGTTCGTGACAAAAAAAAAAAAAGAAAAAAAAGGGAAGTATCTAAAATGAAGAAGTGAGGTCAGACATGTTCAGAATGATTAAGGCCGTTTCTGGTGGGACGGGACGCGTTAGAAAGAGCAGCAGTGGTTCTGCTGGGAGTTAAAAATAAGTTTTAAAAAAGCAAAAGAGCATGGAAACAGTAAAAAAAATGGACATGTGAAAGACGCATCCACACGTTTCACCGCGGTTTAAGCAAATTGTTAGGCCACTAAGTGTAACAAGGGCAGTTTTTATTTTTTTTCTTGTCATTGAAGTGGAACTGCTGTAACTTTTTTTACTGATGAGAGGTTTTTTTTCCTCGTTTCCAGCTGTCGCTGTCTTCTTCAAATGTCTCTCTTCCTGTCTCACTTGAGCAGGCCGTGAATACGACGCATTCAAAGATAAATTAACCAGTGGCAAAAAAAATGAATACCTTTCTTAAAACTCTTAAAATTAAAGTTAACACTTCTTTTCCTTTTGTGAATGTGTTTTTTTTTTTAATTTCACTTATTGCTTAATCTGGCTCAAGCGAGTCAAGTTGTGAAGAAGGAAGTAAAACAGTTTGAGCACTTTACCAGAAGGAACACAAAATGTTGAGCTGCTTTCAGTAAAAATATGTTATATTAGCTTTTTTTTGATACCATTATCAATACCCATACTTCTTATTTGTATTAAAAGTTATACTCTTAAAAGCTTTGTAGTTTAAAACAAGTTATGTTAAATATTTCAGCAGTTCTGGACTTTGTAAGAAGGTAGAAATTTCTAACTTTGAGCTTCTACTTTTAAGATAAATCTACTGCTAGTGACCATTTTGTTTTAAAGTCATTTGCATCGTTTCTGCTACATTTGTTTTTCCCTTTTAGTCGACTTTCTTCACCTGTTTTTAATCTATTTCATGGCATACATAAAGAATTTCATAAGATGCTCACAAGGAGGTTATTTTGTTCTTGCAAACGTATTAATGGCTTGTTGTTGTAGAATTAAGTGGTTTATAAGATCAATAATAAAATTTAAAGAAAAAAACCCACAAGCATGCATGTAAATGAGAGAAGCAACCAGCTCATCGCCCACAGTGGAGTCTGCTACGTACACTCTGGTCCACGCCTGCGTAGCAACCTCGTCAGATTCTGCCGGGAAGATCTAAAACTTGGTTTCTGGTTTCACAAATCACTCTGAATGTTGACAGTTCGGAGACTAATAAGCACAATAACCGGCTCATAATCGGACCTTTTAAAAGGCAGTCTAACTTCAGCGAACTTCCACCTGGACTTTGATTGACAGGTGACACTAGAGAAAGCACAAACGCTGCAGCACGTCTTGAAGAAATAATAATAATGATAATAAAAAATCCAGTAACGAGCAGGTCAAAGCTCTTCTCAGCAGTTATTAAAAGTTCGACTCAGTCAGAGAAGCAGAAATCGACTTAAAGAGAAGAAAAACCCGAGAGGGTTAAACTGCCCTGCGGCATTGACCAAACTCTTGGGTTTTGGTCACATGGACATGATGGTCTGCTCTCATGCATGCTCATGGTCATGTTTTTTTTTTTTTTTTCTCCTCATCGTACAACAGCAAGAAGATCATTTATCAGTTACAATAATATGACTTGAACACTTGCGGGATAAACGTGAAGCCACATCTGTGTCACTTATTGTTTACCGTGCTTACCACTTTTTTGTGTCTATCAGCTCACGTTCATATTTGCTGCCACCATTTGAAGACTTGACAAACAGCTGTGGCCCTGATGTGAGGTGTAGAAGAGCATCACAGGAGCTTCATCAGCAGGATCGGTTTTATCTGTGGCTGTCAGGACGGTTGTCCCTTAGCAAATTTGTCTCACAGGAACATATTTAAACTCGACTTCTCAGAGGTGGAGGACCTCAGATCTGTCAGAATAACCCGCTCACATCTGGATGACTTTCTGTTGTTTTGTTTTTTTTCTTTGCCCTGCGATTACTAGAGTTGATAGGCGTTGTCTGACCGTGGTGCCTAAATAACTCACATTCTGGGGGATAATTTCTAAATCTAAGTAAGTTATTAGTGTACTGAGGACTAAAGATTTTTTTAACGATAACTGTTAGGGTTGTGAAGGTCTTCTAGAGCCCAGAAGAATCTCCTCTGTAGATGGAAACATTTTACTAAAATGTTTCATTTGTCTTAATTTCATCAGTTTAGTTTGTAAAGGAACAACAATCTCAAACTAAATCTGAGTTAATCCCACACTTCAGATAGTTCAGGCCGAACTAGAACACCAGATCATAAAAGGTCCAACACGATGGATTCACGTGCAGCTTTGGGTTATAATTAATGTTATTTCCATACACACTTATAGTGGTACCATTTGTCCTGGAGCTGGATGGATTTTTTTTTTTTTTTTTTGTGCCAATCACACACAATCAGTCTAGCATCAATTCTTGATGTCCATCAAGTAATCACTTCACTTCAGTGACGTTATATTGACAGAGCACCAAATGAAGAAGTAAACACCAGAACTGATTATTAATGCAAAATCCCAAGTCAAATATCATTACATTGCAAGTTTCATTGAAAGAAGTGAGGAACCGGTGAGGAAGAGCTTCATTTTTGATAAATTGTCCTTCATCATTTCTGATGGAGGTCTTTTTTGTACTTCGTGACTTATCAGAGAAGACACAGGAAGCTCTTAATGAATAATTAGACGACAATCAGCTGATGATCACGAGGTATTGAATTATCCTGATCACTTTCTTCGTGGCTCTAAATTAATCTCTTAACATGTGTAGAAACAACAAACTCATTCGTAGTTATCTCAACATTTCTTACTGCTTTTTCAGTGAATTTAACATAATCTTAATTGGTCTTATTTATTTATTTTTTTTAAATAGAAGTGTGCACGGGGCCCAAACTGTAATGCACTTGTCCGTGTGCCACGAGGTCTCTTTCTGTCTTTTTTAATACTTACTATGTTGTGCGGTTTTCCTTTTGTCCAAGACAAGTTTTTCCCAGAAGAGGTAAATAAAAATAAATAAAATTAATGAAATGAAATTTGGATGAGTGATCCAAATTCAGTTTTGAGTTATTACTTCAGAGTTCCTAACTTGTACTTTAATGTTAGCAGCACAATATTTTTTTTTCCCTCCAAGTGAATATTTAAATGTATAATGTTTATTCATTTAAGTCTCTTTGTGACCAGATATTTGTGTTACGTCACAAAAGGCACAAACATTTCTAAACAAGCTCATCCTGAATAAGTAAAAGAAAATCTGTATGATTTGATCAAAGTCAGATTCAGATTTATGAAGTACTTAACATTTAGTTTATAGTAAACGAGAAAAAGTCATTTTTATAAACGTGGCTTTGGCTGGCTACTTTCAAAAAAACATATTTAATAAGTTACTGCATGAGAAAACAAATACAGTAACTCATGTGTGAGGATGTATTTAAAGAATGAATTCAACACTCATAATTTGTTTCATTGAGTCATTATAACGTGGTAATTAGCTATGTAATGCAGTTTTAGTTGTTTAACTTCTACTTTATGGCAGTTATTTTGTCTTTCATGATTTATTTGTTCGGTTTTAAACACTTTCAAGCATCTCTCCGGTTTCCGTGGTTCCCTCAGTAATTGAAGCGGTTCTCATTAGTCTCTAAAAACCAATAACCGTCATCACAAGTTTGAGCAAGGTTGTGAAATGTGACTGCAGCGAGCGTGCACCTCTGCTCAGTGCTGCGAGAACAAAAAAGAAAAAAAAAGAGTGCACCAAACCACATCCTGACTCTTATTGTCTGACTGTCCCCGATCACTCTGTCGTTTATTGCTCATTGCTTCTATTATAAGGATCAAAATGGGCAAAACAGTAAAGAGGAGTTTGCAGCATGTGAAAGTGGTGACACATGCCCAAATTCAGTTTCAGTCTATTTTTACTCTATTCTGTTCTCCGAGCCACGGGACAAAGACTTTAACACTCAGCAAAAACTATTGTGGAAATAAAGACAGTCGTAAGAGGTGGATTAATATTCATCAAAACAAAAGGTGGTGATTTTTTTTTTTTTTTTTTTTTTGTATCTTTGATAATCCTCGTACATGACGCAGTCGTGCAGGCGAGCTGAAACCAGTTCTCTGAGTACAGGGTGGCTCTGTGTTTTAGTGCGAAGCAGGAAGTAGCGGTTTGCTTACTGAAATAGCAAGTGTGGCTCTTTGTCATGTTGCCGTAGCAACCAGGTTTTGCAGCACAGCCTCATCCCAGATAACTCTGCCATTTTCCTCTTTTAACCTGTGGTGCTTTGTGTCTGATGTGTTCATTTGTACCCCCACTGAAAAAAAACATTAGTTTCATGCTTTTAAAACTTATATATGAGCATATTTGTGTATGCATGTATGTATAATATTTCCTCTTTTGTGTTTCCAGGTAATGCTGTGGGTGACGGTAAGTGATCATTTATATCCAGTCCTGTAAGTAAGATCCATAATGTCTAGCACTGTCATCAAAAATGACTCTAACTGGAAACCTGTCTAGTACCTTAATTAAATAGTAACTTAACAGTTTAAACCATTTAAACTGAATAAGCTCAATAGAGTTTTTAATTTAAAAAAATTTAAAAGCCAAAGTGAAGAGCCAGTTTAAAGCCAACATCAATTAAATGCACTTTAACAAGTTTTTAATCATAAAAATTTTTAAAAATCTGAATTGGTGCTCATTTTTGAAATTTTGCGATTTAAGTGCTGTAAGAAACAGAAAGTATGCAACTAACTGGATCAGCTGTTTACTCATAATACCTACGAGCAGGAAGAGACTGAACTTTACTGCCAAATATCGTTTGCTTGTTTTTACTGAGCTCAAATAAATCAAGAAATAAATAAACCTTCTCCATAACTGAGCATTTAAAATAAATCCCTCAGATGATAACATCAAATCAAACAAACAAAGTAAGTAAAAAACCTGAACTTTAGCTCTGTTGGCTGTTTTTGATTATTAAACTAATTTTTGCAGCGTTTATTGTAATCTGGATTTAAATTACTCCCGTACATAAACAAGTATATGATCAGTTTCTGTAATATATTAGTTTTTATAATTGTCCTTTTTCTTTTTTATCACAAAAAAACAACTAAGATTTCCTGACACCAGTATAGTTTTTTTTTCCTTAAATCAGCTCTTATACAAATGTGTGGTTTATGTGAAGGATAAATGAGGGTTAACAGCATGTTTGTAGCAAGAGAAGGTGGTGGTTCTCCTTGATAAGAACGAAGGTCTCACTGTTACAAGGACTAGCACTGGTTGATTTCTAGTAGGTTTTTGTAAACCAGATGATTCAGTCATACGTGTCCTGGTTTGATGAAGCTCTCTAACATCAGTTGAGCATCGTATCAGTTAAGACGGATGGCGGTAAAATATTTCAGCCTGAAGGTGATCACCAGCATGCTCTTCAACCTGCAGCCACTACTTCCACTCCACAAAGCTCTGCGACGCCTAACAACACTTCACCCACCATCCTGCCAACCACCACTCAAACCTCTCAGCCAAACATCACTCAAACCTCACCTGCAAGCAGCCCACCCACCACCAAAACGGACTCTAACAATTCAGGTTGGAATGTTCTCCTCCATTTCATGGTTTTGTGTTGTTACGTGACTACTTTTCTCATCAAATTTGAACATGTCCTCCAGGTGTTGGATTTTGTTTAGGAGAATAAATAAGAAATAGCAGCATCCATGCAACAAGAAGAAAAACAGAAAGGTCCTCCTTGTGAAGAAGGGAGGGGCTACATGTAGGGTATCTAACTGTGATGAGAACTTGAATTGGTCAGTTTTTGATACCAGGTTTTCCTTTCGACCACCTTTCTTGGTGATCTGTTCAGGTTTGAGCTACAGTTTTAGAAGGTACACGAGGGCTACGTTTAGTTTGACCAAACCCTCAAATGTTGAGCATCATACCTGTCAAAATGATTGGTAGCAAGCTATTTCAATATGAAGGTGACTTCCAGCATGCTTTCCAACCACCAGCTAAAAAAAACAAATCTGGGAACGAGACCTCATCTGTATCCACTCCAACCAGCAATCAGCTATCCTCTCAGGCCTCACCTACAAGCACCCAGCCCGAGATCACAGCGGCTGGTTCCTCAACTGCAGGCAACAATACCACCAACATGACAATCTCACCTGCACTCACCCAGCCCAACACCACAGCGGCTGGTTCCTCAACTACAGACACGCAGACCAACAACATGTCAGCTATCACTGAAGGTTGGAACGCTCTTCTTTTTCTTAAGGGATTCTGTTCTTACATGACTGAAATAAAAAGAGATGGGAATTAGTTCTCTGAGGTACAAACTGTGACATCACAGAGTCTGTGGTGGTTTGTAAAAGTGTTATAGTGTCATGATCATATTTTAATGTTTTTACTCTTTTTCTCATCAAACTTGAACGCGTCCTTAATACAGCTACGACAGCTTCACCTTCTCACCAGTGTGAGTATCAGTTCATAACACAATCTTTTACACAGTTGTCATGCAAATCATCTGTGTTATCTCTCTAGAATAAAATAAATTATCTACAAGATCTTGTTTTATGTTCAGTATGGTTAAGCTTAACTAAAATGTTACAACAATCTTATTTTTCTTAAGAAATTCTGTTCTTGTAAGACTATTTTTAAAGATGGGAATTAACACTGCTTTGTTGCAAACTGTGACAGAGCTTGTGGTGGTTTGTAAAACTATTATAATGTCATGTTGCATGATCGTATTTTAATGTTTTTGCTCTTTTTCATATTTGAATGCTGTCCAGCCACTGCTATCATTTCGACATCTCCAGGTCCTAAAAACTGTGAGTTTCAGCTTAAAACACAATCATTTTTATGCCTTTCAAACACTTGTCATAAGCATTGTCTGGGTTTTTCTGTCTAGAATGAAAATATATTTATTTAATGTGCATGATTTTTTTTTTTTTTGTTCTCAGCAACAGGTATGGATGGTTTTAGATAAGGTTAAGCTTAACTAATATATAAAAACTGCTGATTTTCTATGCAGGTACCTACAACGTTACACCAATCAAGTTTGGCTTGAGGATTAAAATCGAACCATCTGACAACGATACCTACATGGTTATTATCACTGACAACACCGGAGAAAGTCATGAAAAGAGCATTTCATTTCCCCATCAAACCAACATCACACATCTGAAGCCCTGCACTGACTATGAGCTACAAATTAAAAAGAATGACCAAGAAGTCTGTAGCAATGGAACTAAATCCATCAGAACTGATCCAGGTGAGGAGAATTACCTCCTACTGTTACCTGTCTCACTTTCATTTTATTAGTTTAATGAGAGTTTGTGTAAAGCGGAAACGTAACTTGTGAATCATTTGTGTCTTTTAGTTAAGACAGGGGATATCACTGAGCTTCCCAGTGACTACAAACCTGGATATGCTTGTTACC
>JAOWBL010004367.1:0-11207 GCA_028564865.1 Zenarchopterus dispar | reverse complement strand
GTCTGTTTAATTCAATATAATGTGGGCAGTATCCTGACTTTTTCAAATACACACACACACACACACACACACATATGTATACATATATATCTCTTCAATATGATTGTGTTGGTTTGTTTGTGCATCAGGCAGGCTGGGTGGTTGGAACAGCAGCGGCTGTGAAACCCGAAGTATCTCTTCTTATCAGACCAGCTGTCTCTGTGATCATCTCACACATTTTGCTGTCCTCCTGGTGAGTCAGTGAGGTACCTCTAACAGTCTGAACCTGGGATCGCACTCCTGTCAGCAACAACATGTTTTGTGCAATCTGGATAGCTGCTGACTGCTGGATGATGCTCATATTAAAGTGTGTTAGGAAAAATATGTTGTTCGTGTTGTCTTTCAGGACGTGTCCAGAGCCCCCATCTCTGAAGCTGACAGTTACATTCTGACAATCATCTCATATGTTGGTTGTGGTATATCATCCATTTTTCTAGGTTTCACACTCGTCACTTACATTGTTTTTGGGTAAGTCCCTTATTAAAGCTCAATTTACTGTTTTATTACTTTTTTACCTGTCTATTTTACTGTAACTTTCTTACCAGACAAAGTACAGACAGAGCGGGGAGACATGGAGATTGTTGATGCATTGTCATACACAATTATACTGAATATTATTTTAAAAAGAAATCTGGTTAAAATATCTATAAGTCACACAACTTTTTCATATTATTTCATGAATTACAAAAGCTTTAATAGTGAGCAGTTCATTTCTGATCTTTGAACTTGCAGCACTACCTCATAAACTTAAGGCCCAGCAGTTCTCTTCTATTGCAAACATATCAGAAATACAAACTATACAAACTTACTATTACACGATTGCTTTATTGATGAAGTGTTTGAGTCCAAAACAATGTTAACATTTCATTTTGATTCACTGAAAATGAATAACCCTTTCGCATCACAGAGACTGTAAATGTGTGTCTCTTGTACTCTCTGTTGTAGGAAGCTACGTCAGGACAATCCATCTAAAATACTCATCAACCTGTCAGCTGCACTGCTGGGGTTGAGCGTGCTCTTCCTTCTCGACTCTTGGCTCTCATCCTTCTCTAACTACGGGTTGTGCATCGCCACTGCTGCAACCCTCCACTATTTCCTGCTGGCCTCCTTCACCTGGATGGGCCTGGAGGCCGTGCACATGTACTTCGCACTGGTCAAAGTGTTCAACACCTATATTCCCATGTACATCCTCAAATTCTGTGCAGTAGGATGGGGTAAGAGTGAACTACAGGTGTTTATTAGTACAGGAGCCAACTTGCATTGTTAAATGGCTTTAATGAGTGTATTTGATTTCAGAATCGATTTTGACTGGTCAAAGTTTGGCAGGCTGTGGTTGAATTTCATATAGATTTATAAACATATTCCCCATTTCTCATTTTGACTTTACATGTAAGAATCATCACATTTTTTCCTCCCAGTTTTGGAGACGTACTTGGTTAAGTTTAGAAATCATAGTTTATGAGGAGCTAACCAAAACTTTCCTAATGCCAACATGGTTAAGATTAGGAAAATGTCAATGTTTGCTTTAATTACAACAGAAACTTTTGCATGTTTTGCATATGGTTTAAACATTAATATGGATCATAATACCTGGCTAAATCAATAAATAATGGTGATCTTTGTGTCAAAGGTCAGCTTCCTCCATTTAAAATTCATTGCAAAGAAAGGAATGACATCAGTTTATTTAGCATTCAAGTAAATCTTTATACATTTACTAAAGCCTTTGTTTACAACTAGACACACGCAGTACCTTACAGTGTGTGTTGTGAAATAAAAAAGATTACAAGACAACAAATTTAAATGAATTAATTGACTATTTCTTTGTTTTGTTTGTTCTATTGTTTCTGTCTCTGGAGAAATAGTCGCTGAGTTTAATTTGTTCTTCGCTATGATGGAAGACCAGCATATATTTGGGTGTTTTGTGCTCCCGCAGGTATTCCCTTGGTGATCGTGAGCCTTGTGCTGGCCATAGATAAAGATGCTTACGGCAGCTCTGTGTCCAACAAAACTGCTGTGGCGCTTCAGTCTCACGAAGTGTTGTAAGTACAGCAGTGCTTGGCTGCGGATGAAATGCTGCATTGTGGTGCTCCGTTTGTGGAGATCTGGGTAAAACTTGTTATAACAAACAGTTTTTTATTTGCTTTTAGAGGCTTGGATGAACAAATTCAATGAATGGCTTTTACAAGAAATGCAAAGATAAATCATGAGCACCACCGCTCTGTGTCTTTGTGTACCCCAACAGCTGCTGGCTGCAGAATGACATTTTCTTCTACGTGACGGTGGTGGCGTTCATTCTTCTGGTCCTGTTGTGCAACATCTCGATGTTTGTTGTGGTTCTGATCCAGATCAAGAAAATGAGCAACAACAAGAAGTCAGCAAAAAGCCGCAGCGCTCTCCAGAACTTGAGAGCAGCTGTCAGTATCACGGTCCTGTTAGGCCTGACCTGGTCAATGGGCTTCTTCTCATTTGGACCTGGCAGAATGGTCATGCTGTACCTGTTTACTATTTGCAATACTTTACAAGGTAAATATAAATTGCATGTTACAGAAAAAGATTTAGTCATTTTCATCAGTTTTAGAGATTCTGTGTTTCTGTGATTTTGAAACATGTCACTATTGTGTTTTGAGAGTTTTTCTTGGATTGAACAACTTGTATAGACACGTATTCTGCTAAGTTACTGACCTGAGACAATAAGCCCAAATGTTGAGCAGTCTTGTTAAAAATGTAACTAAGAACTAAGAGAAAAAAAAAGCAAAAACCCTTCATGACCTGATGGTTCAATCAGGAGCTGTATCTATTGAGTCTGCTTTCGTTTTTGCCACAGGCTTCTTCGTGTTTTTTTTCCACTGTTTGATGAAAGAAAATGTGAGAAATCAGTGGAGAATCTACTTGTGCTGTGGACGATTCAGACTCAAGGGCAGCTCAGGTATTTTTCAAGATGGTGCTTGTTTACATACCGGAGTAATATGCCCACACTGGAGTGATGAGCCGTTTATTTTGTCTTTCTCGTCCCTGTGTCCAGCCTGGAGCCAGTCCGCGAAGGTTAGTGGCCGCTGTGAGAGAGGCAACCTTGTTAACTCCGATTCTGTCGCCTCCAACGTCACCTCCTCCCTCAAGTCACTGACACCTTCAAAGCATCAGCGACACAACCGGCCCACCAGAGGGCAGGAGTGGACCTCTGGATGAGCCATATTGCTCAGTCCCAAAAAGTACATTTGTATAAGGATACACAGAGTCTGTTGGCACACTTGCACTTTACACCATAACCAGACTTAAACAGTCAACTTACAGTCCCGAAACCTAAAATCTTCTGTTCACCTTCAGTATTTTCATCACTGCTTTCACCAGTCTGACACCCGTGTCTGTAAAACAGAAGTCAGAGAAGTTTTGAACGTTTCGGATCCTAGTTGTAAGTGTTTTACATTTGAGGAAATGTTTGGTCCATTGTGATGTTTCCAATGAAGACATTCTATCAAGTTCTCCTTAATCTGTCATCTGTAATTTCAAAATGAAATATCCCTGCAAGATTTACAATGATATGTTCTATGATTTTTGTGGCTCCAGTGCTGTATATGTTTTTGTTTTGTTTTGTTTTTTGTTTTTCCCTGTGGAATCATGATGCCTGACATGAGGGTCAACCTGGATGTCTGATTTTTTTTTTTTTTTGAAACAGGATGATTTTTTTGATGGTGACCTAAACTGAAGCACTACTTTCTCCAAGCCATGTAACATATACAATATTAGAGCAAATAAATTTCATTATTAATTATTGTTTGTGTTGACTGTCTGCTTCATTTCACTTCAGTATCCTATTTCTTACATTTCTGAGGTTAAGACAACATCATAAAGCTTTTCTGTGTTATTGATAAGTAACAAGGAGTTTTGCTAAAGACTATAAAAAAGCAATAAAAATGATCTAAATGACCTACTACTTTTTACAGTATAGTATATGCATGAAAGCAATAAAGTAATTAAAATATCAGAGTATATATTGATAGAAACAAATTGAGCCGAACTGGAGTGGGTTCAAATTCAACTATGATTGGACCTTAGATCACTTCAAGCTGAAGGATTTCTCATATATGAAGCTCCAATCTATATTTCTTTTTCTTTTTTCTTTTTACTTTTACATGTCTGCAAAGTGAATGTCATGTTCGTTGTGCAAGATTTTTAAAAATCTAACATCCAATTCAGCTCAAAGCAGTTCTTGAACGTCTTAAAGGTCTGAATGAGGAATGTTTTGATGAGTCGTCACTCAGGTTCTGCACAAACTGGCCGGATGGCATTCCCTCCATAACTGTCACCCTTCCCAGACTGACACACTCTGAGGGCTCTGTGCGTGAAATGTTTTCTTTCTTGAAGAGACGAAGTAAACGCTTTATGTTGGTTCGTCAAATCTAATGGATGACTCCAGTGCCTAGACCAGAGCAGAGGGATTCTTCTCCGTTCAGCTTTGGCTGCCGCTCTTTTTTTTCTTTGATCAACTGATCGATGCAAGGTGGCACTTATTGGTCACCTTTGGTCAACCATCAGGCCAGGTAAGAGAAGTAGTTTACTTCAAAATTATGTAGACGTTTACAGTCACTTGGAAGAGATTTGTATAAGTTATCTTCAGTCATTTGTTTAGCTCCATTCTCATGTGTTTCATCCTTTAGCGTCCCTGTGTTTTCACTACTTTTTCTTCTCTAATTACATGGAGAGATATATTGAAACTCTTAAACTGAACTTTCTATCCTTCAATCTAAATTTATAAATTAGAGTCGATGGCAAGTTGACTTGCCAGGCCCAGTGCAGTAACTCTGCCTTGGAAATTCATGATTAATTGAACGAGGAACATACTGGTGGTAAATGTTTTGTGCTGACTCTGCGTTACCTTTGTTTTTAGTCCCAGCTGACCAATGGAGGAAAGAACAGACATCCCAATAGCTGTAAAGGTGGAGGGGCATTCTCGCAGTGTCATCCTGACTTATTTTCAGGGGGACATTAACAGCATGGTGGATGCTCACTTCACTCGTGCTCTTAGCAAAGCCTACAAATCTAAACAACTACCCGTGAAGACCAAAAAAATCTGTAAAACTAATAACATTGGTAAGTAAGTAAAATCGACACCAATCCACTATGACTATCTGTCCAATTTATGCTCACCAAATGATTTCTTTCTTCATCCTCTGCAGATGACACGAGCACCTCTCAGGATGATGCAGCAGTCTCTTACCCCGAGTCACAGGTTACCTCTGCAAACGGACGTATGTTGACCCTCAGCTGCGCAGACAACACTCCTGCCTCCTGGTCGTCCCTCACTGCCAGGACAGGAGAGGCTCCAGGGCTGTCCACCATCATGTGCTCCTTGTCCTCAGATGGGCTGAGTCTCACTGGGCAGCAATACACCACGTCCCTGCTCAACCTGCTGCACAGCGACCGCGTTGAAATGGGGCCCAGCATGGCCTCCAGCTCCAAGCCTGACACACTTCCCCGATGGACACTTCCACAGGTGTTCAGAGAGTCTGTGGATCCTGCTTTAGACTTTGAGCCTGGTAATACCACACATGCAATGCAGCCTCTTTACCAAATCTGATATTAACTGCTCCTCAGATCCAGAAACATGTTGATAAAATCTACAGTGCTTTAAACAAGAAATTATTCACAAATCTAGAATTTTACTTGTACTTTGGTAACTATTGCGCAACCACATTATTAGTTACTGCCTGGTTGGGTTCTGCCTAAACTCTTAGATTGTTTTTTGTTCCATCTTGCAAAGAGAAATCTTAGTATATGGAAATGTGATGAAGCATATTAATTACAGTTTAATTTCAGCTGCTTATATCAACAAATAAGAGTTGTTTAACACAGCTTCTTGTTTGTTTTTTCTTTATCAGGGCGGCATGCGGACAAGAAGGACTTGTACTGGTACTGAAGAGAAAATGATCAAGACAGCATGCACAAAGGACACTTCATTTACTCAATATGTATTTCTGTGTGGTCTTTTGAGAGTTTTTGTCATCAAACTAGCCTCTGAGAGAAGTGTTTCCATTTCTGCCTTGTGCTTTCTTTTCCTAGTAAAATGGCCTTCGTTACTCAGCATGCACTGACAACTGAAACACCGTTGAAAGAGACTTGTCGAAAAGCCAGTTCTTCAACTCCGTCATTCCTCTGGTGAATCTCAGAGGAGTGCATCTGTCCTTACTCCATTTGGAGCGAAGATAAATGAAGGGCATGATAATTTCCCAAAATTCACATGGATGAGTCTTAGCTTCCGTGAGGAGATATTATGTGCAGACGTAATGAGAGATATAGCAATAATTTGTTTAATTTACCATTTAAAAAACTATTCGTAAATACGTATATGATAAGGGAGGATGAAGCAAAAGCTCAAACTTTTAAGCAATTACAAACTTATATTGTGCCATGCCTCTTAATTTAAAAAGTATCAAAAGAGATAAAAGTATCAGTACTATTTATAATATAATAAACTGCAGACAGTAAATCACGTAAGTGAACAATACTGCCCCCTGGTGGCACGTTTGAAAACACAAAGCCCATAATGTTCAATACTTAATATTTCCTTTTTTACATAATGGTAAGAATGATGAAGCAGAAAGTTCTGGGTTTAAACAAGCTTTCACTGGAAGTTTAAATGCTCTCTCCATGTGCCTGCACATGTATGTAATGGGCTTATCTTTCTTTTATAGTCCAAAAATTATATGTGAAGGTGACTTCAAATAGTCTGTGTGGTGTGGGCTCTGTTAATTCAAATACTGCAAATATTTAATAGCATTTATAAAGAGTTTTGCTTTCCAGTCAATTTCCATGTACCATTTTGCATTTGAAATGATGATTTATGAATTTTGAACTGTGAACTGTTAAAAACTGCCAAGTTACACTACCTTAAAGATCAATCGATCCAGCAGTTGTTAGTTTTGATACATGAAGGATATTCAGTTGCTAAAACTTACATTCTTTATCTGAAGTAGCGTAAATGTGTAAATCTGTATGTATTAATTGTGAAAAAATTTATGATATATCATATGTATTATCTGACACATTAGTTATCCATAGTATGACATCTAAATGAGTTCAATGACAAATAAATTAATTACATATTAAATGTGTGATCTTATGAACAAATACCTAAATGTAAACATCTAAAATTCATCTTGTCAAAAAAGTGAAAAGTCAGACTTTTAGATATATGATAAATAAAATGTAAAGTAACTTTTGTCCACAAATCCTGCTTGTATTTATTTTTATGAGCATTGCTAAGACATCTTGAGCTAAAGTTTATGTTTTGTATTTAGCTGGGTGTCTTTGATTAACATTCAGCAAACATGTTTAAGTCTATCATCTACAATCTAAAACAGACTGAGCTCCAATCTCTCTCGTTCTCTTTTAACTGAATAGCTGAATAGAGATTTACTGCAATGTAGATCCCAGTGAACAAACAAATTAAAGCTATTTGAGAGTATTTTCAAGGATTCAATTCATCCTTGGAGAGCATATCTCTGTAAGTGGAAAATATAAAGGAGAGGTGATTTTAGAATAATCAGTCACAAAATGCTGTTCACTTTACTGATGGATCTGCTAATATTACCTCATTCACCATGGATAAAACTGATCAAATATGTGGATAAAATAAATGTAATTCAAAGCCACTTTTACACAGTGATGGTACTACAAAAGACATGTGGTGTGTCTCTCTTTATTCTGCCTTCACTCTCCAGCTGGGCATTCACAGTTATCACATGAAGGCACAGTATTCCCTCCTCAGTGTGTGATTTCACAAAGCAGTACAGCAGTCACTGTTTAGTGGTCCAGTTTCAGCAATAAGTCTCTAAATGTCTCTGGCCACTCACTGCATTTTCTATTAGACTGTGCTGAATAAAAAATTATACTTTCAACCTGGGTGCTCCTGTGGTACAGGCAGAACTAGTGCCCAAATTGGAGTACAATATGGCGTGTCCAGCCAGTCTCTTCCTCTCATACTACTGTGATTTAAACCCCTGAGCTTTTTGCTTTTTTATTTATTCATTCATTTATTTTCACAGCTAGCCAGGCCGTCTCACAGTCCCTGTGAACAGACGGATTTTATCCTCAGCACTCAGTTTGCAGCCATCTTCATATCCCTGTTGCACCTTTCCACAGCGACAATTCACACTGTGCTCACTCCACCCCAATAACGGCTCTGTTTCTACCTTCCAGGGCAGTACAGCTGTGGAACAAAATTTTACATCGTTCAACCCCCTGTGCCATTCACACAACACAGCGGGGCAGAATTACAGCACTGCAGCGGTGAAATGAACTATCTGTGTGACCATCGTGTATGATTAAATCAGATAAAACCTTTGTACCTATGAAAGACATAAATTTAAAATGGGAAAAATGTTTACATAAAACATATTAATCACAAAGGTGAATAACTCTGTAAACAAAATTAAAAAAAAACATCTGGCTGATTGGGAAAATGCATTTTGGTTTTATTTTATATACTGAGCTGCTGTTGACAGGAGAGTTTATAGGTTCTCTGAAGTGATTACAGTTCATCATGGAGGGGACCTGTCCATCCATCCAGTAGATCTTTTTTCCTCTGAAGCTTGTGTGGCTTCTGTCATAGTAAGAAATCCATTAGTATATAAATGATGGCAGAATTCTAGTCCAAAGGAAGTTTTGCTGTCGTGCATTTTTTTTTTCATTTTTAAAAGTTTTTTATTTTTTACAGCACTAAAAGGAACTAAGCCATCATTTATGTCATTCATTACATCTGTGCTTTTTATGCTATGACAAACAAAAGGAAAAAGGTCTAGTCTATAGTCTCAATCAAAGTGGAGGGCCAGCCAGTATCTACTATTATGTCTCAACTCCTGCAAGTTCCTCTGCTTTCAAATGGAAATTTAAATGAGCCATGCTGGAGACATTGTTAGCATTCACTGAAAGCTTTTATTTTATTGGACCATTTTTAGCAACTATGATAGGCTCCAGCAGATCCCCGTGACCCTAAATAGGAACAAGTGGGTTTAGATAATGAATGAAGAGTTTATAACAATCAGTAGACGTCTGTCTCAAACTCTGTTGACAATGCATGGATACATTATCATTCATATGTAACACCCAAGAGTCAGTGAGTCAGTGAGTCTTCTGTTTTTTTTTCTTTCTTACAGACAGAGAGGACATTAAGTATGTCTCACTGCCAGAACACCATTCATGGTCACAGATGGAGGAGTAACTGTCTCCTCATGCTGAGGGTGGATTAATGTCAGTGCTGTGTTAATATTAGCTTCTTTCCATCTGCTGCTTTATTACCCATGGACAAGTTGGAAAATGGGCCTGTAGGCACTATTTCTGGAGGACCGTGGACCAAAAGTTGTGCGTTTTGGTCGATAAGGAACTATTCAAGATTCTGTGACCAGTTGTCCAGCATCTTAAAACCTGCACAATGAATTGAATAATGGCTGTATTTAAATTAAGAAAATACCTGTGGAGGCCAGTAATACAGCCATTGTTACAGAGGAACATAAGATATATCAAAACGGAGGGAAAGATAAAGAAAAAAAAGGATTTTATTTATCTTAATAGTCACTGTAATGGGAACTTACTTCTTTGTTATCATCAAGTCTATGCTGGCTTTAAATTTTAAGACTCACAGTGAGTCTAATGCTTTACTCTCTTAAAATGAATAATAAAGCTTTCTATTGCCAACTTAGCAGGTGGCAAAACGTAAAATTGTATGGAGATAAAGATAGGGAAGCTGAGTAATTCTTTATATCTGGGTTTGTGATGTCATAGTACTTTGAAAATTTGAATGGGTCACATAAGACTGACAGTGTCAGCCTAATGTGACCCCAAACAAAAAGTTTTTCACAATTTGACCACTTTATAGCTGTCTGTTATGTATAACCTCTTCTAGGCTCAGGTCAGTAATGCAATTTGAGACATAGCTGTTTTTGTTGGCCTGACTGAATTATGTTTTTGTCTGTCCACATTGATACCACTTCCCAATAATCCATATAAAAGGATGACCTTTTTTTTTTTTGAAGATTAGGATTCAGCCAGTTCATTGTCTGTCATTGTGCCACTGACACTCCTGAAGAGGGAAAGAACAGCTCATTTGAATATAACTGATCTTGTTTCCAGATCCAATCTCTACTACTCATTGCTTCATTTTAACCAGCTTTGACAGTTACCTGCATGCAAACCTGTCTTCTAAGATCTCATTAAGGTTTAGTGATTATTTTCAGTCAACTGTCCCTCTCAGTCATTTGACAAACTGTTTACGTCGCCAATTTGTGACAGATTTCCTGTCCATGTTACTGAAACCTGAAACAAGCTATTTCCCTAATGAATACTCCAAATCAATAATATGAAACTTAAACCAAACTCTTCAGGGAGATTAATATAATGAGACCAAATAAATAAATAAATCCTACACTTGTGTTTACTCCAGAAGACCATATACAGGGAGACAGAGTCAAGGCTTGAAAATTAAGAAACAGCTAATGAAATGATAAAGACACAATTATTTCATCTGCCTGAAAACAGCTACTGCTTGTACTATGGTTTCCATGGCATCAGACAATACAGAAACCAAAATTAAACAGGAGCCAAGATACAAAAACAATCTTAGTGACTGAGGCAATTAGTAGATGTGAGTGTGAGCGTGAATGGTTGTTTGTCCTTATATGTGGCCCTGTGACTGGACTGGTGACCTGTCCAGGCCTATCGCCTGTAATGAGCTAGGATAGGCTCCAGCGGACCCCCTTGACAGTGTAAAAAATGATTCAGTGGGTATAGAAAATGGATGGATGAGGCAATTAGTGACCTTCTAGTAACTGTAACTGTCCTTGGTAACAGAAAGCAATAGATACACATATTATATCAGTTATCACTATATGAAAGGGACAAAAGATTTGTGTTGCATATTTTACACCACAATTTTACATTTTTGAACATGAAATACTTTTCTAAACCAAAAATTTAAAGTGAATCCCTCAGAAAGTCCAAACCTGTAGACTGTCATCCCTATTATGACCGAGATAGACGCTAACATGGCCGAATGATCACTCACACTTCCCTAATGAGTCTTCAAATAACACTAACTTGCTGAAGTTGATAACATGTTAGAGTAAATACATTTGTTATTAGTACAGTTTCCTTCCTATTTATGACTTGTCTTCTCT
>JAOWBL010004366.1:0-11210 GCA_028564865.1 Zenarchopterus dispar | reverse complement strand
CATTCATTCATTCATTCATTCATTCATTCATTCATTCATTCCATCCATCCATCCATCCATCCATCCATCCATCCATTATCTTCCTATTGTCCAAGTTCAGGTTGTGGGGCAGTAGCCAAAGCAGAGAGTTCCAGACCCATGATTCTGCATCCATTTCCTCAAGATCTTCTGAGGTGTCCCCAGACCAGCTGAGAGATGCAATTTCTCTAGCATGTCCTAGGTCTGCCTCAAGGCCTCCTCCCACTTGGACATGCCTAGATATGCAAGGCATCCAGGAGAACTCCTAACCAGATGAACTACCTCAATTGACCCCTCTGGATTTGGAAGAGCAGCAACTCCACTCTGAGTCTCTTATGGATGAATGAACTTCTCTCCTTATCGCTAAGAGAGAGTCCAGGTAGCACCTCACTTCCAACATGGAGAAATTAATTCACCCTTTTCTGACTGAGAGCCACAGTTCCAGTCTAGGAGGTGCTTCTGGTGCTTCTGGTCCCTACTGCTTTACATTCAGCTGTGAACTGCTCCATTGAGACATGAAGATGTCCAGTCCATAATGCCAACAGGACCATATCACCCACAAAAAGCAGAAATGAAATCTTGACACCACCAAACTGGAACCTCCTAAGCTTTGGCTGCAGCTAAAAATTCTGTCTTATAAACAGAATTGATGAAAATGAAAGGCCCTGACAGAGTCCAGCTCCCACATGTAATTAACATTACTAATATGACTAATACTGCGATGGACTGGCGACCTGTCCAGGGTGTACCCCTGCCTATTGCCTGTCATGAGCTGGGATGGGCTTCAGCAGGCCTCCATGACCCTATAGATGGATTCAGCAGGGATAGAAAATGGATGGATTATATGACTAATATAACTCCTGGTATTGTTCACCAAACCTTTGTTCTGCAGGGAGTAACGTGTAGCACTGCACATGTTGTGTTGTTAGTGATGTTGGTGAAGCACTACTATCCCGAGCTAAGCCACCATTAAAAGCACCTCCCTATGGCCCCACTAAGGACTCCAAGAAGGCTGGGAACTCTGAACTGCCATTTGGCTCATAGGCACAGACAACAGTCAGAACTGATTCCTTGACCTGAAGTAAAGTTCCTGGGGAAAACCCCATCATTAATGTTCCAGGTAATTCAAGTAATTCCATTCCAGCATGAGATGTCATGCTGGAATGGAACTCATGCACAAGCATAGGCTCCTTTTCTACCAATCGGGCAACATTCCATGTCCCAAAAGGGAATTTAAGCACACTAAGGCCCATGCATTTCTCTGCTCACAAAACACTTTCTACCCATGGCACAGTCTATCTTGTAAGTGGTGGGTCCACAGAAGTCTCCATCAGAATTCATTCATTCATTTGTAAAGAGTTCGCTCCATTGACTTGGTCACACAATTACTTTCAAAACCACTTTTGTCAACACAACACTTTGAGGTGTAATAATTGGCTATGATCTTTGTGTTCTTTGTGTCACGATTCAAGGAAAAGATCCAAGCGCAGAAAACCACAGGGTGGCGTTTACAGTCTTTATTGAATTTCACAGTCTTTGTTGGAATGGTCGATAGTCCAGCAGGCAGGTAGATAGAAATAGATAGTAGGTCCCAGGCAGGATATCTCACGATGAGCAGAGGAACAGGCAGGCAGGCAGACAGGACAAGCATGCAGGATCTGTACACAGGCAGAGAAACAGCTAAGCAACAATCCAACAGTGAGGGATCTAGGCCAAGTGCTAAAACTGATAGGGAATGTAGTTTTGACAAACTGGCAAAGAGTTACTGAAGAGCTGCTCCTCTTATACAGGATTGTTGATTGCCATCAGGTGTTTAAGCTGCAGTGACCATGCCCAGGTAGGAGGGATCACCAGAACACAGAAAGGGAGGGGAGACCAACAGCAGCAAGAACAGAAAACATGAAGCACATTACACTTTGATGAGATTACACTTATTTTCTAGTGTGATTCCCAGTTAATCTTTATTTTTTAATTGTCTAATTGACAACAATCTTGATGTTCTTTGATAATGCTTATGTTTGTTTTTCTAGTATGATTTAAAGTTAATCTTTACTATTATCCATCATCTTAATGTTATTTGCCGATGTGTTTTACTAGATATTTTCTTGTGAAGATCTTTCTGTCCCGTCCTGTTCGAATTAGATACACACCTAATGCCAAAGTCATACATTTATGTAGAACAACATATTCTAGCTGATAACGAGAGTAGGGTTTGGTCTACTCATGTCTAAAGCAATGGGCCAACAACTATTTGTGTAACAACAAATTGTACGGCAATGCCCAATCCAAGAAGAGTAAATGTAACACAATAATAGAAATCAGGGCTCAACCCAGATGGAAAGCCTTTTTGATTTCTGTCTCTCTGAGCCCAGCCCTGCTTTACCTGTGACCAGATTCAGAATAAACATCAACTGATTTTGTAAAGTCCTCTCCTGTCTTAAGTTCTAGAGCTTCAAACAAAAGAATTGAGGCTAACATAGGAGATCTAGTATTACCACGTGCCAAAAACTAAGTTATTCAAAAAAGGACTTATGTTATATATAAATCACAACATAAACAGCCATAAAGCTGTTTGTGCTGTGATTTATTCAGAATATCTATCCATCCATTTTCTATACCTGCTGAATCCATCTACTGGGTCATAGGGTATTCAGAATATAAGTGAAAAAACAAAGAGAAAAAGGATCATTGGTAAAGAAATAGACCAGAACATTCAGCAGTAGATGAGAACAGTGATGAAAAAGTAGCCTTGGCAAGCCTCCTTTATTAAGGGTTTTGACAAGCACACAACTTGAAATATATCTAATCCATGAAATTACTTTGAATACTGGTTACAGAGTGTAGGAATGTGTATACTTGGAATGTGTAGACCGGGCCTTCTGCCCCTCCTCCAATCCTAGCTGTTACTGTAGAAAAGGGGGTGATGAGATGGTATTAAGCAAAATGAAAACAGCTGACTCATTCAAATGATTATTCAGAGGCAAAGCTTTTATCTAATGCAGTAATAATAATTAAGTAGTGTTATCGCACAAGTACACCATATTAATAAGACCAAAAACAACTGGAAACTAGATTTTGATGACTTTAGATTAACCAGTTATGTGACATCCAGTGCTGTCAGAGATGTGGAAATGCAAACAAAAGTGTTTCCATTACACTTTTGTGATAAACTGGATTATCAAATCAACTGGATTATCAAAAACCACCTTGTGAAAGTGTAAAAAGGTTTTTGTGATATTTGGAAGTTTTCAAATTAGAGCTTTTTCCATTATTGGTTTTCTTTTTCAATGTTTGGGTTTTGTGCAAATCTAGGGGTAATGAAAACATGACTATTAAAAGTTCCCAATGTCTCCTCCTTACTTTGCTGGTTTCTCTTCCTTGCAGTTATGTCAGCCCATGACCTGCTTTCTCATTTGTTATATCTCACTTTAGAATTTCATGATGGTTGGTGTGTTGGTGTGTGTTGTGATTGAATGTATGACATGTGTGACCACTGGGTGGCACCACCAGTTGGTTGTCAGCTTATTACATGGTATAACAGCATAGAGTGAGACACGTGTATGCAGCAAAGAACGTGATTCATTAAAGAGTACTCGCCCCGAACATGGCCTTATCATTTCAAACACGAACATGACAATGTGCTCAATAACAGCTGGAGGTGGCAGGTTTCTTTGAACACCTATTGATCAAGTGCTGGTGGACAATGAGCTACAATTTACCAATTTGGTTGATTAGTCTGTCAGGGTTGTCCAAACCCTGCCATTGAAGGCTGCAGTCCTACGTAATGTAGATCTTTCCCTGCTTTAACACACCGGATTGAATGATTATGTCATTAACAGGCTTGTGCATATCTTGACATGCTGATGGTGATATATTCAATTGAATCAGCTTTACTGAAACAGGGAAACATCTAAAACATGTAGGACAGTGGCTCTAGAGTACTGGATTTGGACAACTCCGGCCAAAATGGTGTATCAAGTCGGTAATTTCAACATGATTGATATACAGGTAGAATTTTCTTCTATTGAAATATGGGTTGAATATTTCCTCAACCAGCATCTTCTTTGACAAAATTTGTGATAGACTTAAAACAATAGTGATTTATGTCACCTGTACTTGGACATAGTGGTATAACAAAACCTGATAGCTAACATGATTCATCCTTTGACGATGGCCAGGGATTCTTGTCTGACACTAACAAATCACATTACAGACATCTGGATTTCTGTTTGTAGGAGAGATTTCAGGTCAAGAACCCTCCACACACCTACATTCAGAAGCTGAGAGGCTTCCTGGACCCGGCTGTCACACGCAAGGTAAGATGGGAAACATAAGGTTGACACAAGGTATTTTTTCTGCATGATGGCATTTAATCTCAGATAATGAAACAGAACTGGAAAAAGCATTCTTGCAGTTTCCTTCTACAGCAGGGTATCAAACTCCATTACTCATGGGGTGATGTCCTGCATGTTTTAGATGTCTCCCTTCATCAACACAACTGATTCAAATTAATGGATCATTATAAGTTTGTCATCAGGTAAGTCTGTAAAACCATCATTTGTATCAGAGTGAATTGAAGCAGGGAAACATCTAAAACCTACAGGACAGCTGCCCTGAAGGACTGGAACTCAACATGCCTGTTCTACAGCCTACAAGGAGTGCTCTAACTATAATCAGTGTCTGTCTGTCCATCTGTCCACAGAAGTTCAGACGAAGAGTTCAGGAGTCAACACAGACTCTCAGAGAGCTTGAGATTTCTCTACGTACAAATCATATTGGGTACAGTCTGTCTGCCTGAATACATCTGTCTGTCTGTATGTCTTAACACCTGTGTGTCTGAGTACCTGTCTATCCAAATACCCATCTCTTGGAACATCTGTCTGTATAAACATCTGCCTCTCTGTCTGCAGGTGGGTCAGAGAATTTCTCAATGAGAAAAATCGAGGTCTTGATGTTCTGGTTGAGTATTTGTCCTTTGCCCAGTATGCTGTTACGTGAGTCACAACAAGATTTTCAGAAGAATTCCAATGGCTATGGTCTTCAGAGGAGTCTTATGGAGTATTTTTTGTTCAGGTTCGATGGGGAACAGTCTGAGTCCATCAGCGAGGTTGCATCCATTGACTCTCCCTGGAGTCGGTCAATAGAGGATCTCCATGGAGACTGCAGCCTGCCATCCCCATCCTCATCTGTCCCTCGAGCAGCTCGACACTCCATCAGGTATCAATATCTAACAGTTTTTAGCAGATAAAGACTTGTACAGACAAAGTCATCATAGTGAGTAACTTTAACATCCAAATGGATGTTGACAGTGATGGCCTTAAATTACCTTTTCATTCTCTTTTAGAATTGATGGGCATCTCGCAAAACATAAATGTACCAACACACTGATTTAATCACACTGTTGATCTAGTGCTCACCAGTGGTATAGAACCTGATAATTTGTTAGTGTTGACTGTTAACTTCCTCCCCTCTGACCATTATTTAATGACAAATAGAATTGTTGATGTTAAAGTACATAATAAACATCTACTTTAGCAGATGTTTATCTGATAACGCTGTAGCCAAATTTAAGGAGGCCACCGCTTCTCACCTTCTTAAAGTCTCAAAGTCTAAGTAAGTAAGTAATCTTTATCTGTCAATACATGTTTCATGAAGCACATCGAAATTCATCATTTGCTTTTAAGCCATTACTAGTTACACTAGCAACAGTGGGATGCTACAGCAGCCAGAGGTTATGGGCCTTGGTCAGGGGCTCACAGTGGCTCACCTCCATTACCAACCCAGGAGATTGAACCTGGGTCTTCCATACCCAAGCCCACCTCTAACCACTAGGTTACCACTCCCAATTGTAGGTTATGACCAAAGTTCTACCTCTTCAGATATTGATTCCCTCGTCAGAAATACTGCAGATTGGCTGCACTCAGCTTTAAATGCAGTTTCTCCTTTGATAAAAAGGATTTCATTGATGTTCATTTCTATGGTAATGATATGCAACTGTATTTCTCTATGAAATCAAGTGTAACAGAACAGTTAGACAAACTTTATGTTAAGCTGGTGCTTAAACAAAACTGAACCCACAATGCAGATAAGGAGCCAAAACAACTTTTTGTTTTTAAATTCTGATAAAAACAATGGTTACTGTTTTTGGTCCCAAACACATTAGGAAGGGATTAGATGCTGTTGCGAAATAAACAAATAAACTTTTATTTTCAATCAGATTTGTCACTTAAATACATTAATCAGGTTTGTAACACAGCGTTTGTTCACCTCTGTAATATCACAAATATTAGGAGCATCCTCTCCCAGAGTGATGGTAAAAAACAAATTTGTAACTTCTAGACTAGATTACTGTTATGTATTATTAGCGGAATGTCCAAGTAATTCTACTAAATAATCTCCAACTGATCCAAAATGCAGCAGCATGAATCCTTATAGGAATCAACAGGAGAGATCACATCTCTCCTGTGTTATGGTCCCCATAAAATTTATAATCCAATTCAAAATTCTGTTACTTGCTTATAAAGTCCAAAATGACCAAACTCCTTGTTGCCTAGAAGGCCTGATATCTTCTTATATTCATAATGGAGCTCTCTGCTCTCAGAGTGCAGGTTTACTTGTAGTTCGTAGAAGATTCAAATGTAGATTTGGAGAACAGGTCTTCTGCTATCAGGAACCATTACTATGGAACCAACTTGCAGTTTGGGTTAAGGATGCTCCACCTTTAAAACCAAACTTCAAACATTTGTGTTTAGTAAAGTAGTTACTGTAAACTTTAGTGTGTTGGGGGCAGTAGTCATATCTGCAGCTACAGGACAAGACTAGACCAGGCTCATCTTAAACATAGCTTCAATATAGATATGCTGCCTAGACCTACGCTGCAGGACATCAACATGATCCACTAAGTGGTGCTCCTTGCCCTTCCTCTCTCCTCTTCTGCTCTTTCCTTTCTTTAAATCAATCCACAGATATTGACTAGAAGTATCTCATCAGCATAATTGATCTCCATTGTTCTTGTAGTTTGTTGTTCTGGTCTGCTCCCACTTTTTCTCTTCTGTAGACGTTTGCAGGACAGAACTTCAAAATGTGCTGAATTACCTGCAGTCCCACCCTCTGACCACCTCAGTGTTTGCTGTCAACACCTGTTTATAGTGTCGTCTCTGTCTAAGCAGCTAAGCATGTATCAGTCATATCCACACAGAACATTTTTACTTGCCATTGTTTGTTGAATAATTGCTTGAGGGTCATGTTCTGCATTTACAAAGCCCACAAAGACAACTTGTTTTGTAATATATGACATATAAATACAACTGAATTGTAACTGAGTTGAATTGATGGATCTTAAACCACACTGTGTCTGTTTGCAGCTCAACTCTGGTGACACGGTCCAACACCCTCCCCAGTCGGCGAACGCTGAAAAACTCACGTTTGGTCTGTAAGAAGGATGATGTTCATGTTTGCATCATGTGTCTACGAGCCATCATGAACTACCAGGTAACAGACACTGCAGACACGAATTGAGTTAATCTCTTTTCTTCATTACATTAACTTCAAAAATGGCCTCCTCTTCTTCAGTATGGCTTCAACATGGTGATGTCTCATCCTCATGCTGTCAATGAAATCGCTCTCAGCCTCAACAACAGGAACGCCAGGTACAGATATTACAGTTTTACTACAGCTGCAGACACACATCATGATGACACCCTCACTGCAAACTGACACAGTCTAAAAAAACATTTCTCCTCCTTAGGACGAAGGCTCTAGTCCTGGAATTGTTGGCAGCCGTATGTTTGGTCAGAGGTGGACATGAGATCATCCTGTCGGCTTTCGACAACTTCAAAACTGTAAGCAATGACACAAAGAACTAGAACAACTCTCTGAACACCCCATGTCTACTCTGGTCACTTTTTACAAATAAGTCTCCTGATAATTTAACTAATCAAATTTCTGGACAAATTCACCAGTCAATCTCCTGATCACTTTACTGATCATTCTCTAATTGTTTACAGGTGTGCTCTGAATCAATGCGATTTGAGAAGCTGATGGAACACTTCAAGAATGAAGATGACAACATTGACTTTTTGGTAATAGTTTCTCACTCACTATGACATCTCATCAATTATATTTTGTTAAGGAGTGTTGTCATGGAAACTGTTTCCAGGTGGCCTGCATGCAATTCATCAACATTGTGGTTCATTCGGTGGAGGACATGAATTTTAGAGTTCATCTGCAATACGACTTCACCAAGCTCAACCTGGACGATCACCTAGAGGTAAAATAAGCATAAAAATGCAGATTAAAATATCAGAAAAGAAGAAACACATATAAAACACTTGAAATGAACCATTAAAGCTGCAGGTGAGGCTAATAAAGTATCTAAAAGTGAGTAAATTAAGCTGTTTTAATTTAAGGTGCAGGTCATTAGTTTTGTTTTGTTTGTTTTTTTTCAAGATTTGTAATTTGAATTGAACTTCAATTCTATAGAAGATGATTCCAGCAGAACACATTATAACAACTAGAAACCATTTCGCCTTATTTGGTCTTAACTCATCAGCATGGTATTTTGGTGATCAACACTGTTGCCTCACCGCTGGAAGGTTTCTAGTTTCTATCCTGGCAGTGGTGTTTTTCTGTAGGGCCTGCATGATCTTCACATGCTTGTATGAGCTTTCCCTGGGTACTTTAGCTTCCTCCCACAGTCCACAAATATGAATGTCAGGTTAGATGGTGTGTGGGTGAGTATGTATATGTGGCTCTGTGATGGACTAGTGACTTGTCCAGGTGAACTCCTGCCTTTCACCAGTAGCTGGGATAGACTCCAGAGCATTGCATACAATGAATCAATGCAACAGTTTTCACAGTAAATCCTTGCACTATAATGTATTCTTAAGCTTTTTTTAAAATCAGACAACAGATTATTACATCACAAAAACATAACATTAACTTTATAGGATAAACTAATTATTAATGTCCCAAACTATCAAATCCTACAGTGGACCACGAGGCCTCCAGTAGTTAGCTTGCTCACCAACTGAGTTAGCCATATACTAATTTCACAATGCAAAAGAATAAAACACACATTCTTCTGGAACATACAGGTAATTTAAACAAAATGGACAAAACTACAAACTATTATCTGTTTTACACAATACATTGATGTAGTTACCTTTAAAAGGGGTAATAATGGGAAGACTGAATGATGAAGTTCTCTTGTTCATTTGTCTGTATTAAATGAGGGGAAACAACCATTACTTCCCCTACTGGAGCCCTGAGGTAACACCACACATGCACACAGACAAACATATAGGAGCCTCTGCTGGCTGTTTCCCTTAAATGCCAAAAAAAAAAAAAGTAAAACAAACTAGTCAGCACAGGAATCCAAATTATGACAATTACAAGAATGCCTGGAAATGAATAATAATTGGTCACACAAGCAAAGTGTTTGGTTCACAATGAGGTAAAGATTTCACCCCAGCACGGTGAGGTGAGAAAACACCACGTTTTCTTGAACAAAGGCTAATCACAGAATGTTCCTGTTAGAGAAACACCCCAACCTTTTTTACCTAAGCTGGTGCAGGTGTTGGTGCCGGTACAGAGCTGGTTCAACCTTGAAATGTTTTAGGAACCAGTTTGCTGTCCAACATACACGGAACTAAGTCATTACATAATTCAATGTTGAACCACACTTTAGTGTAGTTTGGATCTCCAGTGTTTCCCCTCTAAAGCAGTATCTGAAAATCCCAGTCTGCTTTTGTAAAGGTTGTTGTTTTAACTCCAGGGGTCCGCAAAGACTCATACAGTTGAATATGAAAAGATCAAAGAGAAGTCTGAGTAACACAACCCTCCCTTGAAGAGAGCATAAAGGTCAATAGAAATGTTGGCTTGAGGGATGGAAACTTCTTGCATCCCACTTTTAGAATTGTTTCCACAGACCCACAGATTGGAAATGGACTGATACAGCTGTGAAAACCTTCTACATACAGCACATCTTTCTCCTCACCTATTATTTCACTTGTTCCCCCAGAGGCTCAAACACACTGAGAGTGACCGTTTGCAAGTTCAGATCCAGGCATACCTGGATAATGTGTTCGATGTTGGGACCCTGCTGGAGGATGCAGAGACCAAAACAGCTGCTCTGGAAAGAGTGGAGGAGCTGGAAGAGAGTCTGGCCACGGTAAAACAACAGGTTGGGGGGCAGGTAAGTCAAGTGCAGGTGCAGAACATTCTCATCCATACCTCACCACCTGTGCCCTCAGATGTCAGAGCGTCTGCTGGACATGGAGAATGAAGCCATGTTGAAGATTGTGGAGCTGGAAAAGCAGCTGATGCAAACTAACAAGGAGTTGGACCAAATGAGGGTCAGTGTAAACCACATTGTTATTAAGTTTAAGAAGGATGTGGAAGCATTGTTTATTTATGAGGCTGTTCCTCGTGTGTTACCTGTGTAGGAGGTGTATGCCAATGCCAATTCCCAGGTGCACACACTGCGGCGGATAGTCCAGGAGAAAGACCAGACCATCCGACGCCAGAGTCGTCTGGAGCGCCAAGCTGAGGAGGCCCAACAGGCAGGAGTACTAGGGGCACCTCAGCCCCAGAGGGGGGAGGGCGATGGAGGTGTGACTGAATCTGCCTCCCTCTCATCTCCACCCTGTCATAACCTGTCCCCCAGGTGAGACACCCGAGTCCAGGTAGACTTTTTCATCTATGATTGCTCCCTAATCACTTGCCTAATTGATATTTGTAGCCCCGGGACTGTAGCTTATCACAGCATGGGACCTAGAATGGGTGGAGCTCTGGGAGTTCCAGCCCCGCCGCCCCCCCCTCCACCACCACCACCACCACCACCAGGCACAGGTGAGTTTCACCTGCCTCAGTCAGTGTACAGCTTTGATTAGAAATGGACTGATGCCGCTGTGAAAATTCAATTCAATTTTCAATTCAATTTTATTTATATTCACAACAAAAGTCGCCTCGAGGCACTTCACACTGTAGGGTAAAGATAAAACAGTGTTACAAGGAAAATTCCAACAATCCAATGATCCCCTATGAGCAAGCACTTGGTAATGGTGGGAAGGAAAAACTCCCTTTTAACATCAAGAAACCTCCAGAAGAACCAGGCTCAGGGAGGGGCAGTCATCCGCCTCGACTGGTTGGGGGTGAGGGAACAGAGAAGACAGAAAAGAGAGCAGAGAGAG
>JAOWBL010004365.1:0-11210 GCA_028564865.1 Zenarchopterus dispar | reverse complement strand
CCCTCTACCGACCACTAGGTTCTGGATCCAGACCTGCAGTTCCCTCTACCGACCACTAGGTTCTGGATCCAGACCTGTATTAATCTCCACTGACCTCCATGTTAAAATGTTCCAGCAGAAATAAACATGTTTATGGTCTGGTATAAAAACAGTTTTGGTCTTCATAGTTAGACTTCACATCTATGAGCACCAACACCTGCACACACACACACACACACACACACACACACACACACACACACACACACACACACACACACACACACACACATACACTGTCTCACATAAAACCTGTTATTGTTGGGTTGGGTTTGAGTTTGGGTTTATTTGAATATGACTTTGCTCGCTGGTTTTGTTAGGTTTTAGTCTTCACTTAGTCTTTAAACTCTCTGTAAGAGTCATATCTCGGAGCCCACAGACCTCTACGAGCTTGTTGAGGTCTTTGGGTTCCCCCCGTCTCCTTCCAAGATGCCTTGGATAAATTCTGGACACAAAAGGACAACTTCACATCCAGTGGAGCAAACGATAGTGGAGGAGTCATGGTTTGGACCTGGACACCTTGCTGCCTCGGAGTGTACCATGAACTCCTTTGAACACCACAGTACTCAAGAGAGTGTTACTGAATGGTTTTCAAGCGAGTGTAAGAACAGTAAAACAGCAAAGTTTTCAGAAACCACAATCTGTATCACAGCCTCTTGATGAGCCCTGGCCTGCAGGTCTTGGGTTTGACATGTCTGAGAAAGACAGATGGAGGTAACTGTGCATCCACTGGGAGGCACTTCTTGCTTTTATTTGGTAGCTGCTGCAACACAATTACACATGAAGACAAACATTCATCAGATAAACTGTCAGATAAAGTCAAATTACTCTCATTAGACCATCTGTTCCTCCATTAAACTCTTCTGAACTTCTTATTCAATGTCAGAGAACCAATGCTGTTGTCAAACAAAACAAAACAAAACAAAAAAAAGAAAAATCAGTCTCTGTTCTGCAGCCTTTGGGGAGTTTTTAAGAGATGATTTGCAGCGCTAAACAAGTTTACATATATTCTTGATCTTGCAGAGGTCTTTGGGGGATCTGTTGATTTGATTCAAATGTCCCCAGTTTCCTGGCGCTTCATACAGACTTTGTTCCTCAGTTCAGCACAGAAACTTTCAGAGGAGTAAAAGGGAATTTCATCATCCACAAATCTTAGTGTTTCTCTGCAGACGGGATGAACCCAGAATATTTCATGAGGTTTACCCTCAACATAAACTCATTCATAAATATACATCCATGTTTACATTTCAGACCTGAAACACATTCAAACAACATTTTAACCACTTTGTAATGGCTTTTATTCCTTCACAAATCACTTAAACGGTGCTCCAGGATCAAGGACAGCACCGTGAGGAGTTTCAGGAGTGGTTTTACCGTCCGGAGTGTCGTGGTTGTCCAGTGTCAGGCTGTTGGATGTGTTGCTGATCACAGCCTGAATTCTGCTTTTCCTCCTTTGCCTCTTCCATATAATGAATACGGATTCATCGGAACACAGGTTTTCAGGCCTGAACCATTTGTGGAAAATGTCAAATACTGTGGTTTGGATTCATTTTGTGACTTCCAAGGTCAAATTCAACCTTCAATCTGTGTCAGATTATTATTAGTATTGGAACATCACCACTTTGACTTGTGTGTAAATTACATAAAGTAACAAACATAAATTTGTTGCCTTAAATAATTTTAGCCGATGAGGCAGAAAACAGCCAGCCCTGTGACCGCTCCTCTGAAGATTACGGCGGCTCCAACTACCACGTGCCTCAACCTTGTTTGACTGAACGGTGCACGAGGAGACAGAGGTTCTCTCTGCTGGAGAAGACGACTGGAACACCGAGAGGATGATGTAAGCAGCTCTGTTTTTAGTCTCCATCAGACATGCTGCATAATCTCTAACAAAAATGCAGCTTTAATAATGGCATTTCAAACTGTGATTCAAATTTGAATTAAATGAATTGTTCAGTCTGTTTGTCAGCTGTGATGGTCCATCCCAGATGCCTGCAAGCCCAGGGATGCCACCTTGAGACATGATTAAGCTAAATGACACTATCATTTAATAATGTTGACCTGTTTTGTGTTAAAGGTTTCCATGGTAACCCTTGTCCATGTATGAGGGTTCTTGATGCAGTCACCTAAAGTTTTCAGAGATCACGAGTGCCTGACTTTGAGTTTTTCTCTTTATTCTTTCTCAGTCACTTCTACTGAAACGTTATAGTTTAGGACTGATAAAGTATCAAAAAAGTATCACAAAACTAATCTCCTGAACCCACAGTTATCCAAACAAACATTTTTCAAAGACGTGTTGAGAAACACTCTTGTCAGGTCAAGAAGGAAAGATTCAGAAGAAAAAAAAAGGGAATTTCATTAACCAAAGACCTTGTACTGGATGAAAGCTCATCTATTTGATCTTCCTGCATCCTTATCTGAAGAGGATCAGTAATGGAGTTATTAACAGCAGTGAAGGCAGAAGTAGTTGTGGCAGCAGCACAGGAAGCAGGCTGTTGGACACCATTTTCACTCGTTTGTAAGAAGAGGAGCCTCTTCCTGGTGACTCATCCGCATGCTTCGGCATGAGTTTGGGCCCATTTAGTTGTGACATCGATGTCTGCCATGAATCACTTTGCAGATGGTGTGCTGATTGGCCAGTCAGAGCTGCCATCCTCATTTCCTCCTCTTCCCACTCGTCTTGATATTAATACAGTCTCTCCTGGAAGACTCCGCATGGAGGAGGCCGCAGGCTATGCAGCAATAACCACGTTAGCATCATGTCTGTGGAGGCTTTTGGACCAAATATGCAGAAAAGAAGATGTACTCCAGGCTGACAGGATCTGCTCAATGCAAATATTTATGATATTACAAAGCCCTGGCCAGTTCTAGGAACAAGGAAACCAAATATAAGTTTGGTTTGAGGGATTTTCTTAGATTAGATTTATCATCATCTTTCTGCTCTGTTAACCATCAAACTGTAATTTACTGTGTACATCTAAACAATTCCATCAATTTCACTGCACCTAACTGAGATACAATGAGTAACATCATTAAAATAGCCATACTCTCCTAGTTTCCAGGCATCTTGTTTTAATCCTTTGTGTTTTATAGGAATTAATGGAGACATTCAGCGGTCCAGTGCATGAATATATTCACACAACTATGTTTAACACCATAATTAGCTTTTGACTCTACGGCTGCCAATATTTGAGATTGCCTTGATGCAGTGAATCACACAGCCAGTTCCTTCCACCCCTGTTGCTCTTTTATTCTACCTCCTGAATTTTCTTTACTCCACCCTGTAACCTCTTTATTCTACCCTGTCATTCATTTATTCTACTTCTGTAGCTCCTTTGCTCTCCCTTACTGTACTGTGTGAAATATGTTGGGGGTGAAACTGCAGTATTCTGTTCTGTGGCTGTCACACATCTGTTCCAGGTAGTAACAGAGTTGGTGAAATGGGTGCTATGTGAAGAGGCGCTGTGAAAAGATGTAGCAAAGATGGTTGCAAACTCCACCCAGGGGACCAAATCCATCCCAGGGAGGATGAGAGATGGCTCATGTTACTTTCCAACAGCAATGATCAGCCCACAGACTGCATATTAAGGAACTGTGATTTCCCCCATAGAGGTTTTCTGAAGAGTGTGTTTGTAGTCTCTTTTTCTGCATGGTGCCTTGTTGGTAATAACTGACACCACCCAACCCAGTTAATCCAAAACAGTCAAAACAAGGAGGAACAAGAAGACCTCTTTATTTCAGATGTCGCTATTGAAACCACATCTAAAATCAGGTTTGCCTCATCTGAAATGAGAACATGCTCCACTGAGACTCATGGTCCTTCTCTCAGCCTAGTGCTGAGCTGAGTGACCATGACTCCCAGTGAAGCTCCACTGGTCCTTGTTTAAGATCTGGCTTCAGAGTTTAAATGCTGCTGAGGCACTTAGGAGCCTGGAGGAGCGCCCACCAGCCGAAGCCAGGCCAGTGTCCCCTCCACCCCCCAACTTGACCTGGGGTGTTCCTCCTGCGGCAGCACTAACACCAGAAACACCACCCACGATGAAGAAGCTGTAACTCTCCAGCCATGATGGAGAATGTGAAGGCAGCTCTGGTGTTTGTGTCCCACTGTAACAACCAGGAAGACATGTTACTTTATTTCATTGGTGTTTATTCTGTGTCATGTTATCTTCAGTGGTTACTGAATAAAGTAGCGAGTAACCACAGACATTACAGACTCATTTCTGCACACGGACGATAACGATGAGGGAACGCATGTTCTTCAGATTGAGGAACACCGTTCATGAAAATACACAGCAGGGAGAGAGGAATCCTGGGATCAGTGCAGATGCAGAGCTGTAGACTGATGATCTCTGCGTGAGCATGGCGAGTCAAAGTTGTCACTTTTATGCTCTGTCTGCTGCTGGAACATTTTAAAAAAAGACAATCCATTTACCTCTATGCATCTCAAAACTAAAATGTATCAGTGTAAGGTAGATTTTATTTCTGCTGTGCTCCTTCTTAATGTTTTCTGACCTGCTGATATTTATACTTGCGCTGGAAGTTCACGTGTTATCTTTAATTTGATATTGAAGTTATTCAAATACACCTATGAGTTAGTGAGTTAAACTCATTTTAAATTATTAGTGTTGTCAGTTTGAGCAGAAATCTCAAGTTTTTGACATTTTGGACAATACCAACTATTACACCCTTAAAGTGGAAACATTGTGAAAATTACAGTTATTTTTTTTAAGTTATAATTTGTGAAACAAACTTCACAACAACATTTATTAAACCTGTCTCTACATCCTCAGCGTGAGACCTAAAAGAAAACCTGGAATCTGTTTTAAGATGATGTGTCTGGTTTTCTGTGCGACGACTAAGAAATGTGACCAGCCGGAGCCGAGCCGTGATCTTGTCGGTGTGAGGTGTCTGTGAGTCACAGAGCCAGAATAACGCTCCATTATCGCATTTTCACATGTTCCAAGCTCACTGCTTCTTGAAATTACATTGTCCTAAGCTCTAAAAGTGAAGCCTCACCTGAAGATGAACCTCTCTTGAAACAGGAAATAATACCTGAACAGAGATCATTTCAAAGAGAACAAAACCACTTCACCAAAATGTACGGAAAAGCCGAAAAGCGATGTCCTTCTGCTCTGCAACCACAAGCATTCACATCAAAGTGACAGTAAATAAACTGTTCAACAGAAATACGCCAGGCTTTGTGTGTCTAAACAACATTTTTTTAATCTCCTTTGTCCCCAGTGTGTTTAAACTTCCCTGTTCAGGTCTGACTGAAATGAAAGATCGTACCAGTTTAAAAGCGATGCTTCATATCTGAGACGGTTACTGTATGTTTGTCTGAATAAACAAAAGCGCCTTTGCAAAATTAACATGACAAAGGAGGAAGAGTCATTTCAGAATATAATAATAGAAATAAGAAGATAAGGCAAACAAAGGGGCTGCTGTGTATTATCGGCGTTTGCTGAGGAGATCGTGGGGAAGAGCGGCGGGTTCCTGGAGCTCAACATGTATCGCAGCCTGTCAGCAGACGGGCCTCAGCCAATTATGCAGAGAGAAATGGATGTCATTCAAATGTCAGAGGCATTCCAGCAACCCGCTGAGCCTCGTGTCAGAGCGCTTCGTTAGATGCATGTCAGAGGGAGCAGGATCAGGACCGGCTGATGCTGTAAACGTTCATGCCCTCTGTGAGCAGGTCCCACCCAGTGAATGGTAAAGCTGCAGAAGACAACCTTGAATGCATATTTACAGGAAAAGCACATTTACTGATAAACATAGTTATCAAAAGATTTTATTGTGCAGATAAAAAGAATATTACAAGCACAGGTCATATATTCAACCTCATGGAGAATAAAAATCCCGACCAAACACAGTCAGGTATAAAAGTTTGCACCCATTCTCCTAATCCTTGTGTCTGATGTTTGTTTGTGTGAGTGAAAAAAATCATAATAAAAATATATGATTAGAGTGAATCTTACTTTTTTAAGGCAAATATAATATTAGATAAACAATGACATATCAGTGTTTTTACTGTGCCATTATTTCTTTAACAAAAAAAAAAAAAAAAAAGGGAGAAATCATATAGGCAATGTCAAGTACTGCCAGGTAGTGACCCCAAACACAGCAGCAGATCCAGAATCATGGTTCTGGAATGTCCTGGTCAAAGTCCAGATCTGAACCTGATAGAGATGCTATAGTGGGACATTCAGTGAGCTGTGTAAAAATGAACATCCAAAAACCTCAACGACCTGAAGCATTGTTGGACAGAAGAATGGACCAGAATTCCTCCAGAACCATGAGAGACACTGATGAAGTCAGACAGGAAACCAGGTCGAGACAACTTTTATGACTGGTCCTAAGTGGACAGTGGAAAAACAGCAAAGATCAACACCACATGAAGGAAAGGGGTGGAGTCAAGTGAAGTGTCTGACTCCGCCCCTAAACCCTGCCGTTGGGATCAAAGCTTTAAAAAATGGCATAAGGGGAGCTGTTGTACCTCATCTCTGTTTTTATTTTATTTTATTTTATTCATTTTTGATGTGTCACAGATATTTTATTAGGACCTCAAAAAATTGTGTCTATTTCCAAAATGAAGGCAAGTATGATGTTCCAAAAGTCTCCTCAGAGCAGTTTGCCGGTGTTGATGGAGTTTTGAAAATTGCTGCCTCTGAGCTCAACATCCTGCAATCTGTTCCTGTGCACGCAGTCAAATGAGATTCTCCACCTCCTCAGCCTCCAATCATCTCCTTTCATTACAAATGTTAATTTATAAACTCATCACAAATTAGACAGGAACAGGAAATGACATGATAACTGCAGGCTTGATAATTAAGCAAGATGACGAGCAGCTCTGCAGTGAGAGACAAGGCCCTTATGCAGGTTTAAACTGCAGAGCTGCAGAGGGCCTTAAACACAAAAAAACAAAAAAAACCCAGACCAACAAACATACACAAAACAACAATGATGAGACACAGAGGGACGGACACAGAAAAGCAGATGTGGCAGCAGATGGAAATCACAGGGCGGGAAAACCTGAATTCAGGCCACTTTTGAGTCCAGACTTCACAATAGAGACAGAGGAAGATGTTTTTATGTCAAGCAGCAGCCGCTGGCTCTACAAATGAGGTGTAGCAACCGACAAAGGGCACATCACCTTATAAGACATGTCAGAGGGCATTCCCTGCAGATCTGACAGAACTTGATGAAGATGAATGAGGTCAGTGGTGTACACTGGGGCCACCAAGAGCCTTAAAAACCAGCAGCAGAACTTTGAAATTAATCTTAAAGTGAACCGGGAGCCAAAGCGAGGCCAGCACCACTGTGATGAGCCCTGTCCCTGTCATGCTTCCAGATTCTGGGCCATCTGCTAATCCAGAGGTGGCGTAATAGAGCATGGATCAATTCTTCCACACTATGGAAGACAGAAATGGCTTTAGGTGACCAGAGGCTGGTAAGGGGTGATTAAAAAAAGAATCCCCTCTGTTTGTTCACTGCTTCATTAGAGACATTTTTTAAGCGCCCACTTTCAATGTCATCAAGAAAATCGAGGCGAGGCTGCAGGGAGTGGCTGGATTTAAGTGTTAAGTAAACCTGTGCATTATCAGCATAAAGGTGGAAGGAGAGAACTGGTCCTAAAATAGACCCCCGAGGAGCTCCCTAGGAGACAGAGGAAGGGGATGAGCCAAAAATAGAAATAGAGAATAGAGAACAGTAGATAGTGGAAACTGAGAAGATGAAACAGACCTAAACCGGCGCAGAACTAATGATGACTCAGTGGTTAAGGTGACACAGAAGAACATCATGATTGACAGGCTCAAAGGTAGTGTGAGGTCTGATAAAATGCTGCCGGCGTTAGTTTGGAGCTCAGTCTGCATCACGACACGATTCCCTGATTGTTCTCCAGTCACAAGTTTCCTAACCGCCCTGCAGTGAATCATCAGTCAGGTGGACACGAGTGAGCATCAGCAAACTCCTCCTTTCACTTCACTTAATATTAATTTCCAAACTGGTTCAAATGAGATTGTGTTTATGCATTAACAATCATATAGTAGAATACTGACTGAAAAATACTGTGTCCAGCTTTAGCTTCATCAGTAGTCCCTTCATTACACTGTCCCTGTTTCCTAAACTGTCTTCATCCATGTCAGTAAGCTCCTGACGTTCACACAAACACTTGTTCTTATCTCAGTTTTCTTCGTCTCAGCTGAACCAGTGGCTTAATCTGCTGAATAACATCTGTCAAACAGACAGCGACTGCTACTATGATAACATAAACCAGGCCACAAGCTGGGTGTTCTTCACTGTTATGAACTACATGATGATGATCATCATCATCATTCATCTCCCTCTGAAGTAATCAGTGATTACAAATCAGCTTTCTATGGTGAGCAGGAGAAGATGTTATGAGTAAAGAGGGAGCACAGAGCTTGATAACTGCCGCCTTTCATTTACCATCCAGCCTGGATGCTCTACGTGCGGAATAGCTGTCCTTTTAAAGCACATAGTTCTTGTATTGTCCGGCAGTCCTGAGCAGTAAAAAGGCTTCACTTGTGAGGGAGGCAGCTGTAGCTACAAAGCTCCCTTCATCTGCTCTGGCTCCTCACAGACGGCCAGTCTTTGGGCAGAAATAATAAGGGTCTGATTGATGTGGGCTCTTTCTACCGGCCCACAGCGCTCTCTTGACTTGATAAGCCATTGATGAAATGAAGCAGAGGAAGATGAGTCTGCGGAGGCACTGCAGGAGAGAGCTGCCTTCTAAAGGATAAAAATGTCAGCTGAAGTTAAATCAAACATGGTTTTCATGCTGGATGCTTCAGGGATTCTCAGCTGTTCTTTGCAGCTTGGAGTCTTATGTATGAATAACGTTGTCATCTCTGAACAGTCGGGGAGTTCCTGTTGTCTGGCAGATAACGTGTCAAAGACATAAGATTACTGACAAAGGTGAAAAAATCAACATCAAGCTGTCATTAAACATTACATCTGGGATAAGTAGTGGAGTGGTCATCTTCTAATGGGAAAATCAAACCCTTCTCATGTCAAAATGTCCACATTGTCTCTGGTGTCCTCATCTGGGTGTGATTACAGAGAGAAAAAAATATGAAAAAACACACAAGTTTGAACCTCTTCATTCCAACCATTCTGACGTAGATCTGCTGCTGTGTTTGGAATCATTTCCTGTCACGTGACTCAGCTTCAGCAAAGCTTTATCTGGCAAATAGATGTCCTCACATTTATGGAGATGTTTGGCCTAAATGCCTAGAACCATGTTTGCAGAAAACCAAACAGCATTTCAGCAGAAACATCTCACACCCACTGTCTAGCACAGTGGTGGAAGGATGATGGTCTGGACCTGGACACCTGTCAGTCACTGAGTGGACCATCTCCACTTTGGTCTCCTCTGTCCATGACATTGTTCCAGAAGAGCCTGTTGACTCTGAGATGTAGTTCCTCAAACTTTTTTTTCACGTCTTTTTTGTATTTCTCAGAGTCTGACGGTGGGGTAAATTTGCCTGGATGTCCACTCCCAGGATGATTGACAGCTGGCTGGAGAATTTTCCACTTTTGGAAAACCTTCCTCACTAGAGAATGTTGAACTTGGAAACATTTTTTAAACCTTTTCCAGACTGACACGTAGCAACAATTGGTTCTCCAAGACTACTGCTGATGTCTTTCATTCTTGGCATTGTGTCAACACACACCTGGATGATCCAGATCTCAAAATTTCTGCTTTCATAGATGTCACTACACCTGCTGGGTGACAAAATCATTGAGGGCTGATGATCAGGAGCATCTGTCAGTAACTTACCTGCTTAAACCCTGTTGAGACAGTTTGGGGGTACTGTGGGGGTCCACACAGTTATCTTACCTTATTTTATTTTTTTGAGAAAATACAATGGCACATGGTACTTAGGATTATGGTACTAACTCTAGTGGACCAAAGCACATCATGGTGGAGGTGGAGTTAAAGATTTCAACAGAAAGCTCCAGCCTGTCATTCTTAAATCAAAGTCAGTGTCTGCAGTTTGTGTGCTGGTTCCTCCTTCATACATTCAGTCTGCTGACTTCCAGTTACATGTTCAGACCACCCCGTCTCCATGGAGATGTCACTCTCCCATGACACCACAAGGCAATGTGGGTAAACGTACTTACTGAGGTCATTTAAGCTGAGAGCCCGCTGCGTGCCGCCACCCACAGCTTTCATGACATTTCTGAAGCGAGGAGTCATTAAAATGGAAACTTGGCTCACTTAATCCATCTCACTTTGTAGCTGTAACCATGCCAACAAAAATCATTAATACATTCATATTTAATACACCTGTGTAATGCTCCTTTGTTGCAATGAAATTATCATTAAATCATTATATTCTATCGAGATGAGGACTAAGGGGATTTTAAAGAAACTTGAGTTTTAGACGTTATTCCTTTTATCTGTCCATCTCTATATCTATCTGAGACATGGGGGCGAAAGGGTTTTTTCCTTGATAGATAAGGCGCAGACATTATGTGGCTTTCAACAAAAATTGCAACTCCAAGCATCTGGAACTTGTGAATATTAGATGGTGTCTGAAGGACGAGACTGGCTTCATAAACACATTCATGTCCGGACCCTTACCGTAGATCAGAATATGGATAAATACAGCATTGTTTTAATCTCTGGACACCCAGCCTTGTCATTGTGTCGACGTGTTCATGGACTCCAGTTTGTGATGCTGGGTTACCTGCAGATGTCGTGTTATCAGTTGCATAAAGTACACTTGTGCGAAATCGAAGCATCGGTATGATATTAATACATGTACACCTGTTCTGAAAAGCTTCCAAGCTTGTAACCACGAACAAAGATGCACCACCAAACCAGCGGCACCAAAAAGACCAAGCAGCTCCAAACCCGTCACGGTCAACACTCTGAAAATGTGACAGAGGACAAGAGGCTGGAACAGTGAGTCCACCTTCATCAACCTCCATGCCAAAAGGTCCAACTTTAGCAGATATAAACATGTTTACAGTCCAACGCAAAAATAGGTTTGATGTCAATAACTAGATGACAACTGTATGAGGGGATCCTTATGTATCACATTAGGTAAAAAAAAATAAAAATAAATATATATATATATATATATATATATATACACACACACACACACACACACACACACACATATATATATATATATATA
>JAOWBL010004363.1:0-11211 GCA_028564865.1 Zenarchopterus dispar | reverse complement strand
ATATATATATATATATATATATATATATATATATATATATATATATATATATATATATATATATATATATATGTAGTACACCTACCCTCACCCAATCGCTACATTACCATGGTCATGGTCATCCCCATGCCCATTTACCAAATACTGATCAGGCATAGTTTAATTTGTCATTAATTAGCTCTTAATTGCCAGGGTGAATTTAGTGGATATGCACACAATCATAAAATAAAAAGTAGTGTAGGGTCAAAAGCTTATTCACTCTGCTGGTTGCATTACAGTTGATAAAGTTAATAATGCCACAGGTCTAATATATTTAAAACAACCTTTTTAAGTGTACTGGTAAGATGCTGGAATGCTCATTTGTTGAAAGGGTCCAAAAAATTGCATCTACAATAAAGAATGGGAAGAACAATCACTGGGAAGGAAGGATCTATGCAGGCTGCAAAATGAATGTAGGACATGTAAGTGTAGCAAGGAGAGGCCAGCAGACAAGGGAGAAAAATGGACATGGAGAATATAGCATGAAAAATAAAGAATAAGAGAGATCAGCTTCTCTGTGGTTTGTGTGCCAGTAGACAAAGAACAGTTTTCTAGCTAAAAATCCTTCATTATTTGAAACAAAATACTTCTCTTGCTTTTTTATAAAAAAACATATGGGTAAATTGCAAACCTTCATAATTGAGAAATTAAATTATAGAGTTGTAGAATGACTCCCTGCTAGAAACAGCTGCTGCAGATGCTTTACTCATAATGTTGCCTTTTTTTTATATCATGCAATTTTTCACTGATATCCATTAAAAAAAAACAAACATATTTTTAAAATACATTTACAATAGTCTGGAGGTTGCTGTGCTGCCTAAAGAATTTCACCTGGTTATTCTGACATTTTGAAGCATCCATTACGATGTGTGATCATCACAAGAGGCAGATTTTTCTTTTTTGTTTTTTGTTTTTTGTTTAAAGAAAAGTGATATTGGGGCACCGTATGTAGCTTTCTGAGCCCACAGCAAAATACAGATGCAGGATAGCATTCAGGACTTCAGTGTCTTATTATTTAAAATTTAGATAATACAATTCAAAAGACATTTCAGACAGAGCGACAAGAGAAAAGGAGTACTTGTTGAGAACAGATGGATTAATCTTAGAAAAGGTATTATGAAGGTGCATCTTTATAATTTGAATTTTGAACTATTGGTTGCAAGTTTTCATCCATGCTTTTTTATTAGTTTTTATTGAATTGAACTATTTTTTAAGCTAACACGGAATGTGATACCATTGGTTTAGGTGTAACAAAGCTAAAAACACAACATCCTGAATGTAGGACCCCATCGGGCAGGGAACTGCTGATAATCTGAATGGTTTTCAAAATAAAATAAAGGAAACTACAACTTGTGTAACGTCATTACTTTAACCACAGATAAGATTTCAACCACAGATGAGAAAAGGTTCATCCTACAAGTCAAAAATGCCTTTTATTTGGTACCACCCATCATTTTTATAAGCGTAACAGGGGGGTAAGAAACAGCTACAGGCTTTTGAGTGTAAGGTGATTATTAGCTTTCTTGCACACTGGTAGAAGAGAATGGCTGGAAGCACTTCTGAAAGGCTTACGGGGAGACCTTAGATCATGCTGAGGATAATGAGAAAAAAACAACAACAAAAACAAAACAAAACAAAAAAGAACACCAAAACAAACAAACAAACAAAACAAAACAAAACAAAAAAAAGACCAGACCTCAGCACTTCCCTCCCTAGTGGAAACCAGGGGTATTACATACATGTTTTTGTTGTTGTTGTTGTTGTTGCTGTTGTTTTGTTTTTGTTTTTTTCTGGAGACTGTGGAAACCAGATGTCCTTCTTTGCTACATTTTCAACTTTCTAACAGTTTGACTGATTTTCAACTTAGTTTTATTCAGTCCAGTTAATTTACATGCAGCTTTCAAATTACACCACAAACAAAATCAGTGAGATCTGAAAATCATGGGAGTACTCATTTTAGCACCATTCTAAATTACTGAAGGCCACAAAGTTGACTTGATTAACACTTGATTAACTGTTTTTTTTTTTTGTTTTGTTTTTGTTTTTTAGTTTCAAAATGGTCTTGACTGTTATATGAATCTTTAATTATCCAATCATGGATTGGATTTGGACCATCATTGATGTTAACGAAATCAACAGACATTTAACTTTTTGTGCACTTCCAATTATCTGAAGAAGGAATACAGTGTCTGTCAGACTTAATGTTTTTCTTATCAAGATATAATTTTAAAAAATCATCTGGTTTTCAGCAAGTCTTAAAATTTGGTAAATACAGCATCAAACAAGCAGCATGTGACACAATACATGCTGTGGTTATTAATTTAGCTTCTATGTCTTTCTTTCCCATATCCCTTGCCTCTAAAATCCAAGGAAAAGTACAGCCCCTTACCAAAGCCCAGCCTCATTAAGAATGGTGACCATGACCGTCCCAAAAGACAAACACCATATGTGTCCGAAATCGGCATGGACCATTTGCATGAATCTGAATAAAAATGTAATTCTAGTGACTGTAAATTTAAATTGTACCGGATCTGAAGTGTTGGAAAAACCTGTTTTCTTTTTACACTGCGTCCTTAGATGAATAAAGATGAAGTTCTGATTAAAAAAAAAAAAGGTCAAAAGTGTCATAATCAGACCATCATAACAGAAAAAAAGAGACAGAAACAAAATAAAATGGTTACAGACCAAGAAAAAGATGATAGACAAAGTAAAAGTGACAAAATAGTAAGCAATATCAGTTGAAGTCATCCTTTTCTCTTGTCAGCTTCTGTAAGTGAATGTCAGGATTGATAGTGGCTTCTCCATTTTAAGTAGCACAGCCCTAAATGCTCTGCTGGTAAATGGGAAGGTAAAGAAAGAACAATTGGCTCTCAGTACGTATGCAACGTTAGGTCTGCTGGAATCAGAAATGACCAGCTTGTCAAGTGCAGAATCTTTAGCATTTCCATTCCAACAGATATAGTATTGAATCACATACCTTTACTAAAGATTACTAAAAAAGGGTTTATTATGACTATTAATGAAGCAGCAAAGTGCTAATTTGAATCCACATGAGATTAAACAGTTTGATGGAAAATGTCAGAGCATAATAAGCCACATTTAACATCAAGCATAACTGGGCTCATCTTGTCCTTAACAGTAATATGTCCTGATTGCATTGATATGCAGATTCCTTTGTTTAACCAAGTCTGTCCTATCAGCTAAATGTCAGATTGTTGTGGGGAGGCTCATGCTGCAGTGTCTCTTCTTTGTCTGCAGCAGCTGGTACTGTGTTAACTGTGATTCATTGGAAATGTTTGACAACAGAGGACACAGCTCTCTGTGGTCTGAGGGATATCCCAAGTACCTTCAGACTTGTTACACACAGTGCTAACACAGAACATTTGGAGGGATGCAACTGATGTGTGGGATATGTGATCTGTGTTTATGTAGATGACTGGACTTTGGTTTGGGTGTGTAAAGAATGAATTTGGGGATCCACATGCTGGCATATATAATAAACAGATATTTTGACACCATGTGAAGAACACAAAATGAGAAATTGAGTGGGTTATGTTCTGATGAACAAGAACCCCATTTCTAAGTAGGCAAAGGTCATGTTCCCTAATCTGCTGTGGCAGGTAATGGCTTTATCCACCACTGACAGAAATCATCCATGGATATTGTTACGATGACAGATGAGATGAGGCACATTGTAAAGGGGATATCTCCTCTTGTAGAGGATTAACTGCATCTTTTGGAAAATGATCTGTAGATAACGGTTTTCACTTTAATGGACAGCTTTATTACATTTGGAACCATTGCTTCATTTCACAAAGCCAAAAGGGACATTTCAATTCTCTGATCTCTTATGGGGCACAAATTCAGGAACCTAGTTCAGAGTTGCAGCAGGTAAAATACCTGAGTGAAATGATATGGATAACTTGATTTGTCAAAGTAAGAGGTGTTGCAAAATGAATGATTAGTAGGACCAAAAAGCCCATAGGACCATGACCAGAAATAATGATGCCACTTTACTGATCACCATAGCAACCCACATAGGCTCCACTATGTGCTTCATGTAGCACAAATGACTTAGGCTCCACTTGTAGCCTACACCATTTTTGTATTAAGATTTCTCCACAATCCCAGCAAATAAATTACATATGACTATAGCCAAATGCAGATAGGGTCACTTATGGGTGTGCACGTTTGTGAGTTGAGACACAAAATAGAAGAGACACTTATAATGACCGTTAACATGTTCTATGGAATATGATTGTTGTTAAAATGACCAAAACACAGAGCACTCTAACTAAAAATGTTCTTTTTTTTTTTTTTGGATTAGTTTCCTTCACCAACTCCCAACAAAGCACCATTTGGTCTTGGTTCTAGTGAATTGAGGCCCAGTATTTACCTCTGTCACCCTGACTAAGCTCAGGTCAAGCCTTTTAGCCACATTTTTATATAAAAGTGGTTATATGAGAGTAGTATTTCACTCAGTGTTTATCCTCTGCTGAAGTGTCATTGTGACTGCTCACGTGGCCCATTGTTCTGTTGTCAAGCAGAGCAGCTGGTTAAAGTCAGTTTAAAGAAGGAAAGAAAATATGGTTTAATGCTCACTATTTCAACTAATAATAGCATAAAAAAGGAAACAGCCATGTGCTTAAAATGTGCTTTTGTTCTTTGAAATCAGTTAAATCAGTATTATTTGTTGCGTGAGATTTAGTAAAGTCTCCTTTTTAGTCACCTTGCTGTACTCTTTGATTACTTGTAGTCTTTTAACTAAATTAACACTGAAAATAACAGTGCCAATGTGTTAAGGCACCACAATCAGTATGTCCACAGATTTGAGATGCACCAGCTCCTTCCTTCTCTTATGTCCACCTGTAATGTAGCCAGACAGCCATCTGTTCTGTCATCCAATCACACTCAAACCCCTGACCCTGTGATGAGTTTCTGACTGTTGCATATTTCATCGCCCAGACTGGATATCAGTGCTCACTGAAGGAAAGCATGCCTCAGCGTCTCAGGGTGTCTCACTGATATTCGGTCATATGTTTCTATTTGTACATCCAAGTGTCCTTCTCCTCTTCTGCTTGGCTGTAGCTTCAGGAAATGACGAGCTGTAAAGGCCGTTTTTCAGTGTATTAATTTACATTTTCATTTCAATGTTGATTACTGTCAAAACAGACTGATGACAATTACACAATTTTACATTTTATTTTAGGGGATATAAACAGTGGCTGGAGATTGATAAATAGTAAACTGTTAACCTTACTGTTCAGTTATATTTATTCACTCAAAAGGTTAAAAGGGTGTATTTGCAACCCCACCTCATGGCAGAAGGTGGAGAAGGTGGATAAGGTACACATGCAAAACATGGCAGTTTCACAATTAAGGTTTCATGAACAACTCTATAGGAGTACAACATGAATATTCAGTAATACATTTTCTTTACCCAAACAGAGACATGCCTTACGTCACCTGACCTTATCTTACTCCTTTCCTTGATGACATCAACATCTGACTTTGTCAAGTTCCATCTGGCTCAGTCATCATATTCCTGTATTAAATAGTGTGAGTAATTACAAAGCTAGGGTTAGGAGGAAGAGGAATTCAAATGATGATGGTCACATTTTTTTACACCACAGGAAGTGCTTCACAGAGGGATACTCACTTTTATGGATTCATGGCTATGATTACTTTCAAAACTCAACTCATTCACTCCAACTACATCTGTAACTGTAAAGAGTTGTAATAATAATAATCATCATCATCATCATAATAATCATAATAATATTAATAACAACAATAACAATAATATCACTGCATCATAAGTTATCTGAATGTCAGGTGTTATATTTATCTAAGGGAATAGGATATATACATGACAAGATAAAGTAGTAATATTACTTTTTCAAAGTGTAAGGGAATATTATTTATTAATTTTTTTGTGTAAGAAGCCTAACACCACTCACTGCAATAACTATGTAATTCTTTGTCCTTATTAATTTGGCCACATACATCTATACAGTGAAAAGACACAGTGGCTGGAGGCATTCATTTGCAATCTTGATATAAAAAGTGCAGTGATGGACTGGAAACCTATCCAGGGTGTACCCAGCCTTTTGCCTGAAGACTGTTGGCTTCAGCAGATTTCCCATGACTCTGAATAGGATAATGCAGTGATTAAAAAAAACAAAAGGATGGATGGCTACAAAAGGCAACAATGAATGGTAAGGAGTTCAAAACATACAGTTAGACTGACTAAAACCATTCAAATAAATAGTTACATCTTAATGCTAGGAAGTAAGTATTTTGTTGAAAAGCCTATCAACAGGCTGGAGGCCTGTATAGGGTGTATTCTCCCCGTCTCAGCCAGTGACAGCTCGTATAGACTCCAGTCACCCCTGGGAACCTCACCATGATAAAGCGGGTATAGAATAAAGACAGATGGATGGATGTTTCTCCATTACCTGCAATTGGAAATCCTGACAGTCAACAGTTGCTGTTGGATTTTCTCATCTTACATCAAACTACTTTTTTTTCAGACTCCCACGCCAGCCGTTTTTAAATGCAGCACTGACCTCACAGCTGCCATTCTCCCAGGTCTATAACCTCTAGTGTCTCCAGACCTGACTATCACAGCTTTGACAGCAATGGTGTGATTTTTTTTTTTTTTTTGTCCTAAAGCTGTCATTTTCTTTGTCACTTCGAGACTCTGAATGTAGGACATAAAAAGGCAGAAACAATACTAGATGCTTTTTAATGCAAGACTAGTTGCCTTAATTTGTAGTGTTGTTTTTTGTTTTTGTTTGTTTGTTTGTTTTTTGTTTTGATAATCAACATAACAGTACCATTATTTACTAAGTACTGAATCAGCTAGAAAGACTAATTGTTTTTCTTGAATTGTTCTGTGCAGTGTGAAAATTTGTGACTGTTAATGCTTTTGTTACTTTTAAAACCTGACCCTTTCTGTTAATAAGTATGGATATTTAAATGATTTAACAACATTTTTCTGTTATTTCACAAAATGGTATTTCCAGATAAGGAAAGGATGATTTTGTCAAATCAGATGTAGTCAAAAATTGCAGCTCTGGTCAGCAGACCTCAGAACCCCATATTCTTCCTCCACCATTGATGCCATACCCCATGCCTCCCCAGTTCTCTCAGTAAATGCACCATGAAAAAGTGATTTATTGCTTTTTTTTTTATTTTATTTTTTTTAAATTCCTTTACCCTCCAAGTACCATTAGTTTCTATGCTTATTCCTTTTTTTTTTTTTTTTTTGTATTTTTGGAAATAATAATATAACAATATTCTTTCAAAGGCATTAAAAAGTTTAGCCAAATGGGAAGCGATAGGTTAAATAAGTAATAGTATAAATAGTATACTATTTTGGGTACTTTTTGCATGTCGTTTATTTGCATTTAGAGTATTTTGTTGTAATTTGTCATTTTTATAAAAACAAAACATTGTGGTGTAACAATGCCATGTTATGAAACAAGTGTGAGCTCAAATACAACAAAGCCTTTCTTCCTAAACAAGTGTTTCTCAATTCCAGTCCTCGTGGGCTGCTGTGCTGCATGTTTTAGACATTTCCCTGCTTCTTCATACCCTGATACAAGTGGCTGGGACATTGACAGAGTTGTTCAGACCTTGATGACAACCTGTTAACAATCAGTAATGAGAATCAGGTGTGCTGAAGCAGGGAAGCATCTAAAACCTGCAGGACAGTGGCCCACGAGGACCAGAATTGAGAAACACTGTCCTAGACCATGGTGCATTTTGTACCATGAAAAGAGATTTAGTGCCTCCAATTAATTACATTTTCATCCAGTGTATAGATGGTTGGCCATCTGACCCCTTCTGTTAATAAGTATGGATATTTAAATGATTTAACAACATTTTTCAGCATTACTTGAATGCTACTATCTAAAAGCAACAGACAGACCAAAATGTTGACATCTCACAATACAATCACCTTATAGAGATGTTTTTTGTGTGCATAAGTAGTTATTTCATGTTCAGGAGTGAGTTTGAGTGCAGCAGAGTAGATGTTTGGGACAAGTGGTGAAGGGTAAGAGAACAGGACAGTACACACACAAAGCTGGTATTTATGTAGGTATTACACTTACACACTTGGGTCGTATACAAGAAAAGGAACTACACACTTTTTGAAGGTTATGTCAAGGAGGCTTCAGAGGACAACCAGGCTCGAGAGTCCTCTAAGTCTGAGGGCTTCTTGAGGTTTTTCTTACTGGCAAGACTCTATTCCAAAAAGAAGAAGAAGAAACAGTATGTAATGCAGTGTTACAGTATTGTGACATCAACAGGCTGGTTGTTGTTACCGTTAGACATGAAATTTAAAAAAGAAAGTTTTGATATCTATTTTCTATTTTTATTTTCTTGAACTGGAGGCAAGTTCTTGTTTGACTTGAATATGCTGATATGTTAAAATAAATCCTATTGTAATCCCTGATCTTTACGCTTAACTCAACATTTCTTGTAGTGACACAGTGACTGCCTCTCCTGAGCTGATTTTGTACAGTTTAGACACAAATCTGGTCTTGAGGCTTAAAAAAAAAGTTTCCCTGTATCTCTTTTCATTATATTTTTATATCTCGTAGCTTGTCAAACATAAACAGTGGATATATGCAAAAAAAAACAAACAAACAAAAAAAAAAGTTTTGAAGGCCTTCTGGAAAATGGAAGGCCTATTTACAAGGATACCTTTACTGAATGGAGTTGGTGTATGAGAGAGGCTTTAAATGAGACTGATTTTTTTTTTCATCTGAAGCTTAAATAACATGAACAACCTCTTCAGTTAATATATTTTCTCTTGGCATCTGTTTGAAAAGTTCCACAGTTGGTTCATTCAGTTCATGTTATTCTGTATTTAGGAGTCTTTACTTTCAGCCTAACTGATATGTACCCATCCATTTACAGTCCCTTTGTCACAGCATTTCCTGCCAGGAATAAATGCAGCAGAAATGTCTGACAACTGAGGAGAAAAAAGAGAATAGTGTTGTTTGTTTTATTTGTTTATTTAATCTCAGATTTTTTAAAATTCTATTTCATTTACAAACCAGACACTGGAAACAGAGGAAGATTCATCAATGAGTCAGTACCTTTCAATCAGAAACAGCTATTTTAAGAGATCATATTACTAGCTCCTAAGTCTATTATAATTTATTAATATATTCATCAATGCATGGGAGAGATATTTGGTGGCAATGGACTAGAAACTACTGGATGAAATTATACTCATCAGTTATTTTTTTTTATTTTATGAGCTAAAATAAAAAGGCTTTACGTCTCCTTGTTTGTACTATCACAATGATTGTGATAATGACCTTTAAATGAGCCAGGTGCAGCGCATCCTAATTGGCTTGGGCAGTTTGAATGAAAGTGTTAATTAACTTGGTGAATGAATGCCATGATCAGGGTCGTTTACTGATGGAGTTTCGGTCTTTAACACAGGTGTGATAGCCTTTAAATTCCATCTTTAAAGACTGATGGGTAGCCTTAAAAGCCTGCCTGACACTTTACAATCAGTCCGTTGTTCATATTAAGTTTTATTTGTTCCTCAACTAAAGTGGAAGATAAGATGGAGGTTTGTCTGTTTCTCTGGTGGCTAACGAGAGGGAAATGAAGTTACTGAGCCTTAATTCATAAAACAGTGAACTGGTACAAAGTCAAAGTAAAGACCAGTTTAATTTTGTTTTGAATTGCATTTATTTTTAGTTGCAAAACACGATGCTGACCTTGGCATTGTGAAAGGCTTGCTCAGCATTATTTTTAAAACAAAGAGTTTGGCTTGGTGGAGAGTTTCTCTTGTCTTGGTTTTCTGGTGTAGTTTTCCTCATAGCCACATTTTTGACTTTTTAAACTTTTAATTTGTAAAAACATATTAAGGCAATAACAAAGTTAGCGTACTATCACTTTAAGAATATCTCAAGGATAAAAGATATTATGTCTAAGGAGGACTTAGAAAAACGAATCCAAGCATTCATCTTCAGTAAGCTTGATTATTGTAACAGCATCTTTACAGGTCTACCTAAAAAATCAGTCGGACAACTGCAGTTCATTCAGAACTCTGCTGCTCGAATCCTCACTAAGCCCAAAAAAAGTGGAACACATCTGTCCAGCTCTGAGGTCTTTACACTGGCTGCCTGTCTATCAGAGTATAACTTTAAAGTTCTGATGCTGGTCCATAAAGCTCTGAAAGGACCAAAATACATCAATGACCTCCTGACGCTGTGTGAACCTTCCAGACCCTTCAAGTTATCAGGATCTGTTTTTTTTTTTTTTGTTGTTTGTTTGTTTTTAAATTATTATCAGTTTCCAGAGTCAGAACTAGACATGGAGAAGCTGTGTTCAGCTTCTATGCTTCACTTTTTTTTTTGTCCCTCAAGATGGCTCCACAGTAGGCCGCTTGTTACCTCAGCTCGCAATCATTTTTCTTGTTTTTGTGTTTATTTTCTAGTCTAAGCTTTTTTAATTTAACTTCATTGTTCGGATTTGTTTTTGGACTGAACCTGCTATGGACCCACAAAGTTTCGTGAGAGTATTTGTATGCCTTGCTGTCTTTTTGCAACTTTTCACCACCACATCCGGAGAACCAGCGAGCTGCCCCATTGTGTACAGTCGGGATCAGCTGCTAGCGCTGAAGATCAGGAGGATACTCCCAGAAGAAAGGTCCAAGATTCCGAAGGAACTATGGCATCGGAAGAGAGGATGCAGGGCTGGAACGAAGTACCGGGAAAGAAGGAGACGGTACAAACCGAGCATTCCATCAGTTCTAATGGGTAATGTAAGATCTTTACCCAACAAGATGGAAGAGCTAACGGTGCTAACCAGACTGCAGTGGGAGTACCAGCAGAGCAGCCTCCTGCTGTTCACAGAGACGTGGCTCCCGGATCTTACTCCAGACTCCCTCGTAACTTTGGATGGCTTCCAACTGGTGAGAGCAGACCGGAGTACGAAGGACCATGGAGAGGCTCATCCTGCACCACTTTCACCCACTGGTGAGCTCAGCGCTGGATCTCCTGCAGTTCGCCTACCAGCCCAGCATCGGAGTGGACGATGCTATCATCTACCTGCAGTATCGATCCCTCTCTCACCTGGAGCAGGCAGGAAACACTGTGAGGGTCATGTTTTTTGACTTCTCCAGTGCCTTCAACACCA